>PISX010006912.1:0-93400 GCA_004024625.1 Mellivora capensis | reverse complement strand
AAGCAGGCTCTCTGCTGGGCGGGGAGCCGGATGTGGCTCTCAATCCCAGGACCATGGACCATGACCTGAGCCGAAGGCAGCCACTTAACTGACTGAGCCACCCAGGTGTCCCCTAACTTCTACTATGTCTGACTTAATTTTGAAGGATTTCCAAAGATTACTATGTCTTTACATGTAATTTTTTTTTCTTTTTTTTTTTAAAATTTATTTATTTGTCAGAGAGAGAGGGAGAGCAAGCGAGCAAGCACAGGCAGACAGAGTGGCAGGCAGAGGCAGAGGGAGAAGCAGGCTCCCCGCCGAGCAAGGAGCCTGATGTGGGACTCGATCCCGGGACGCTGGGATCATGACCTGAGCCGAAGGCAGCTGCTTAACCAACTGAGCCACCCAGGCGTCCCTACATGTAATTTTTTATATGAGATACACTGTACTTCCTTCAAATAGGGACCAAGCTAAAAATTGTCAATAAAATGTTGTTGAATAATGTCTATTTTAAAAAGCAGACCTTAATTTCTTTTTTAATTATAGGAGGAGATGTCTTCTTTTTAAAAATTTAACTTAATTTTATTTAAATTCAATTAATTAACATATACTGTATTATTAGTTTCAGAGGTGGAGTTCAGTGATTCGTCAGTCGCATATAACACCCAGTGCTCATTACATCATGTGCCCTCCTTAATGCCCATCACCCAGTTACCCCATCCCCCCCCACCTCCCCTCCAGCAACCTTCAGTTTCTTTCCTAGAGTTAAGAGTCTCTTATGGTTTGTATCCCTCTCTGATTTCGTCTTATTTTATTTTTCCCTCCCTTTCCTATGATCCTCTGTTTTGTTTCTTAAATTCTATATGTGAATGAGATCATACGATAATTGTCTTTCTCTGATTGACTTATTTCACTTAGCATAATACCATCTAGTTCCAGCCATGTCATGGCAAATGGTAAGGTTTCATTGTTTTGATGGCTTAATAATACTACATGGTATGTGTGTGTGTGTGTGTGTGTGTGTGTGTGTGTGTGTGTATACACATATGTATATCACATCTTCTTTATCCATTCATCTGTTGGTCGACATCTGGGCTCTTTCCATAGTTTGGCTGTTGTGGATATTGCTGCTATAAACATTGGGGTGCAGGTGCCCCTTTAGATCATTACATTTGTATCCTTTGGGATACAAATACCTAGTAGTGCAATTGCATAGGATAGCTCTATTTTTAACTTTTTGAGGAATATCCATACCATTTTCCAGAGTGGCTATACCGGCTTGTAGTACCACTGGTAGTGTAGGAGGGTTCCCCTTTCTCTGCATCCTCGCCAACATTTGTCATTTCCTGAATTGTTAATTTTAGCCATTCTGACAGGTGTGAGGTGGTTTTTTATTGTTTTGATGTGTATTTCCTTGATGTGGAGTGATGTTGAGCATCTTTTCATGTGCTATTGGCCATCTGTGTGTCTTCTTTGGATAAATGTCTGTTCATGCCTTCTGACTCGGGCTTTTCTTGACTGAATAATTTGTTTTTTGGGTGCTGATTTTGATGAGTTCTTTTTAGATCTTGGATACTACCCCTTTATCTCTGATAGACATTTGTAAATATCTTCTCCTATCCTGTAGGTTGCCTTTTGGTGTTGTCAGCTGTTTCCTTTGCTGTGCAAAGGCTTTTTATCTTGATGAAGTCCCAATAGTTCATTTTTACTTTTGTTTCCCTTGCCTCTGGAGACATGCCTAGCAAGAAGTTGCTGTGATGGAGGTCAAAGAGGTTGGTGCCTGTGGTCTCCTCTAGGATTTTGATGACTTCTTATAGCCACTTGTTAAGTGATCTGTAACTTGAAAATCTGTAATTCCTAAATTCTAACTATATCAACACACACCATGAGAGATGATTTCTGCTGAGCACCATGGAAGTCATTAACAGTTTGGCTTGCCTCCATTTTTAGGTCAACACTCTCATACCCTCCCTCATTCTATTTCCAGTATGTTCATGTTTTCCCAGAATAGCTATGAAATCATGTAATTAGCCTCCAAATCAGCAATGCTGACACAGTCATTGGCATTAAGTATAGAAAAATTGATCAACTTCTTTAAAGAAAACATTCCAAAGGAGTCAGGTCTGCTTTCAAATGCCAGGAAGAGCCCAATCTATTAATACTACATTTCTATCATTACAACACGAGATGGCTACTGAAAATTGTTCCCACATTGCCTCCAAGAGTGCCTAGTCCCAGAGCAGGAAACACCCCATTGGTCAGACTTCTGGACATGTACCTTGGTGTGCCCATCACAAAGCCAAACAAGCTAGATCCAGATGGAAGTCTATAAAATAGCATATTTAAAGGGGAAAAGTAATCAGTGGAAAAGTATACAGCAGCAAGAGTGGGGTCCCACCCAAGAGATTTCTTGAAATGGAAATTGGTATTTTCCTTTGTGCTTTATTCTACAAAATCAGTACATGGTGGCTGTGTCAGATATAAAAAATACTACTTGGCAAGACAGAAAGACTCAGAAATAAGTGTAAGACATAATGGTGACCTGACTGGTGATGGGTGTGGATATATATTTGTGAGCGCATGCACATATAAAGCAAGGCAATCCAATGTTCTCATCTGAAAAATACAAATAATAATTGCACCTATTTCACAGTGGCCTTGTGCAGATTAAAGGGAGGGAAGCATGTCAAGCACAGTGCAGGGCCTACCGCATCGGAAGAGCTCTGAGTGGGTGGAGAAGAAAGCAGCAGGCACAAGAGCACGCAGGCAATGCCATCCATTTGCCTCCCTTTTCTGCACAGTCTGTGGTCTGCCCAGGAGCTGCTCTAAGTGCTTTAATTGTTTTAACTCCTTTCATTGGCACAGTAGGTATTTTTAAGTGCCTTTAAGACAGGTGCTGTTTTATCTCCATTTTGCAAATTAGGAAACCCTCACCAAGGAGTTACTTAAGCCTAACATTGCTGAGATTAAAAAGTTGGCAAGTGGGTGATTGCTGGAGACAGGATGGACCCTTGTCAGTCTGTACTGTAGGCATCGAGGGAGCGTGAGTGTACCCAGAGCCCACTTCAAGCTTCTGATGGTGTCTAGGGGTTCCTACTTTTTGCCCAGAGGCTTTCTTTTCCAAAATTAGGCATCTCATGGTTTTTGGTTTGTGAAACTGCTTAAATTTGCATAATTATAGGTTTACCGGAGACCTCTACATTCTTGAACTTTTCTGCCTGTTTCCAGCTAACTTATGATTTGTTGTTTCTCTTAAGAGCTTTTTAGATTTCCTTGGTTCTTTGTATGCCTAGTAATTTTGGAGTTTATTTTGAACATTTGGAACATTATAACTCTCTGGGTCCTGTAAATGTTCTTTAGAAATGTTGATTTTATTGTTGTTTTAGTAGACAGTCCGCCTAGTTGGGTTGAAACTACAAATCCTGTCTTCCGTGGGCAATGGTTCAAGTTTTAGTTTTTACAGCTCTTTGGGTCCCATCCCGTGCATGTCCCACTGTGCCAGTCTGGGACCTAGGTGGGGCTCTATACTGTGGTTTGGTTGTAAAGACTTCACTAAGCTGTTTTGGGTCTCTGTTGTACATGCACATCTCACGGGTGAGCCCGAGACCTGTGTGGATTCATACAGGGATACACAGAACGAGAGTTTTCTCCTTCAGCTTCCTCTTCTATGATTTCCCATCTTCCAAGGATACCCTATCCCTGTCCCCTTGCTAGAAAGCTGCAGTTTCTCTTAGAGTTTTAGCCTCCCCACAACTATTGTGCCCTTCCCATAACTGGGACAGAAGGGCAAGAGGAAAAAAAGAACAAAGAAAAAAAAATGTGAGAGAAATATCTTGGGTTTCTCTTACATTCTGGTATGGGGAGCAGGCCCTCCCCTGTCTTCTGCCTGAAGATAAGCATTTCTCTCTGAGTTTTAGGAGCTTGTAAGACCTTAACTTTCACCGGGGTTTGCTGTAGGGAAGGCTGGGACAGAGAGAAAGAAAAAAAATAAAGATTTCTTGCACGCTATCAGGCTACTACCTCATCCTGTGATGAGAAAGAAATTATTTCTGTTGGAGATTTTCATGTCTATGTGTACTGCCCAGTAGACTTTGGGCTGCTCTCGAATCTAAGCTGCGAACATGTTGCAGTTTAAGTTTTGATTTCCTTCCCTAATATGTCTGCTCTTATTTATTTTCAGAGTCCTGGGATATTGCTGTCTGCATTCTTGCAGGACTTCTAGTTATAATCACCAGGTGAGCTAGGGTGTAGTGGGCTTACAGCAACTTATGTGAAATCAGAAACTCTTTAAATGTATCTTTTAAATTGAGATACCCCCCTTCCTGTGTGATCATATATTCAATATGTACTGTGATATAAGGAACCTTAATCCTCTGGAGTTACCTATAGATTGATTTCTTTATTCACTAAATAGTTGAATGCCTACTCTGTTCCATACCCTAAAAAAAGGTGTTGGAATACAAATATAAATAAGACCCAGTTTCTACCCAAGTTTCTCAGAGTATGCACAGAAGACAGATAAACCAGTAACTGCAATATAGAATAAGTGCTATCGTGGAACTTTAATTTTTTTTTTTATAAACCCCAAGCAGGTAACTATCTCTATTAAAGGCTAAGCTCTGATTTCTCCCTCATTTTTCATTTCCTTTGATAGCTCCCCATTTCCCTCTCTGCCTTTTAAAGTACAGTCCGGAAGAGTTGGTTCCAAGGCAGAACTAAATGTTTTCATTTTACAAAGAAAGGCATATATTTTAAGCAAAATTAAAAGCAAATTCTCACTTCACTGGGTTACTTGAGAGGGCTTTGGAACCTCAATATATCTTTCCCAGTCTCCTCTGCCATCATTACCCTTTGGTCTCAAGATCTTATCTCTTGTCTAAGAATCAGTCTCTGAGTTACACATTTTAAAAATACATTCTTTCAGCCATTGTGCCAATGCCAAGCTCTAGTTGTGAGTTCTATTTCAGCTTGTAAAACTCGGTTGCTTAAAATAACAAACATGTATTATCTCGCAATTTCTCTGAGTCAGATGCTCAATGCCTCCAGTTCTGAGTCTCTGTTGAGGTTGTAGTTAAGTTGTCAGATGGGGCCATCGTCTCTTGTCAGGCTTGACTGGGAAGGATACACGTCCAAGTTCCCTTATGTGGTTGTCCGCTGGATTCAGTTCCTCTTGGGGTGTTGGGCAGAGGGCTTCTTTGCTGGCCATTGGTCAGTTCTTTGCTGTGTACCTCTAGTTCTAAGCTGTGCATCTCCAGAGGGCTGGTCCTCACATGTCGGCTGACTTGCCTCAGAATGAGGGTGTAAGAGAATGAGAGAGAGCACCCAGGATGGAAGCCACGGTCTTTCTGTACTCTAATCTCAGATTTTAGGCCATCACTTTTTTAAAAAAGATTTTATTTATTTAACAGAGAGACATCACAAGTAGGCAGAGAGGCAGGCAGAGAGAGAGGGGGAAGCAGGATCCCTGCTGAGGAGAGAGCCCGATGTGGGACTCGATCCCAGGACCCGGGGATTATGACCTGAGCCAAAGGCAGAGGCCCAACCCACTGAGCCACCCAGGCGCCCCTAGGCCATCACTTTTTACCTTACTCTATGTGTTAGAAGCAAGTCACTAACACAGCCCATGCCCAAGGGGAGGAGATTATAAAGCTTAACTGCCTGCATCAGTGCATTTCTTATTTGCTGTAAATAAGACTTCTCTGTCCTAAGTCACAGGATAGGGTAGCCTTTGCAGGCTGACTCAAAGCATCTAAAATTCCACAGATATTTATCTCTACCCTTTTTATTTTGTTTATTCATCTTAGGTTTGAACTAGTTCTTTTCTAATTGGTTGGATTCAATCAAACCAGACTCCCTTTTAAAATATCCTGCAGGAAGTCGTAATGCATATTTATATATTAATAAAAATAACCATCTTCCTAAAGACGTCTCTACTGTCTTTCAAAAAAGGGTGCGAAGTATTTAAGACTTCATAGTTATATTTGATTCATGTGACTTGTCTGCCTCTTATTTCTTTGTTGTTTTTTATTTCCCAGTTATTCTTGGGAGTTGGAGGACGTTTTGTGAAAAAGGGAAATATTTATCACTCAGGGTCATTTTGGGTATAATTCTTCAGGTCATGTGATTCTGGGAGAACTCTATAAATTCAAAATTGTTTTATTATTTATGTATTAATGCATAACTAAAGATGTGCTGGTCAAAATCACAGCAAGGGAATTGCTGCCGTGGAAAGCCTACATATCCCATTTCTATTATGTGACCTGCAATAATCGGATTATCTCTAACAGAAGAGAATTGACAACCTTAACATTTTAGTTCAGCATTATATGATTATAATGGGATGCCACTTATAACCTTCTGCTTATTGAATTTGTATCTACTTCGGATTTTAATAAGTTATGTTATATTCTACAAAAGGTATTATTTTCGGTTTCCATATGATTTGATTTTCCCCAATTCTTGAAAGTTTTCTGTTTAACAAGACAAAATTTGGAGCGACCTCTTGCATCTGTTCAGGCAATAATCCACTCGTTGCTAAAGCTGACTGAGCAGTACTGACCATATTATTGTCACAGTGCCCCAGGAGCACATGGCATATATGCGGAGAGGCATGGGAGATAAGGGCATGAACACTTTGTCCTGAAGAGTCTAGGTCCACAGGTTGATTCTAAAGACAAACCCCTTGAAATATAATCACTGTACATAGATAATGCAAGAGTACAAAAATCAATTTCTCTTAAATTCTAGAATAAAAAATGTATTTCATTATTCTTTGTTGAATATTTTATTCATTGAACCAAATGTATTGAGTATCCATATGTGCCAGTTCTCAGCTGAGAATTGTCACTTCCTGCAGAACTCGTGGTATGATAGAGAAAACAGGAGTAAATGGCTCGAAATAGTGCCATCTTTCTTTTTCTCAAATGAGCTTTTTAAGAAGATTTTTAAAAGGGTTTTATTTATTTATTTGACACACAGAGATACAGAGAGCACAAGCAAACAGAGCAGCAGGCAAAAGGAGAAGAAGCAGACTGCCCGCTGAGCAAGGAGCCTGATGCGGGCCTCTATCTCAGGACCCTGGGATTATAACCTGAGTCAAAGGCAGATACTGAACCAACTGAACCACCCAGGTGTCCCAGAAGAAGGATTTTCTTCTTTTAAGATTTATTTATTTCCTTTAGAGGGAGAGTACACACATAAGCTGAGGGAGGGGCAACCTGGGGGAGAGACAAATTGAATCTCAAGCAGACTCCCTGCTGAACACAGAGCCCTTCCTGGGGTTTGATCTCACAACCCTGAGATCATGATCTGAGCCAAAATCAAAAGTCAGACGCTTCACTGATGGAACCTCCCAGGTGCCCCTAAGGAGAAAATATTATTATGAAATATATTACACATGTATAAACTTTGGACCAGAAAACATTCACCACCTTTTAGTTAATGAAGACAATATTTAGTGTAAATGGTTTAACTAGATGACAGTTCTTTGAAATTCTCTCACCAAAGGACGTGAACCAGTCTTTTTAACCCCTCCCAAACAACCTTATCTGAAAGTCCTATGCTCTAAACCTGTTGCTCCCAGATCAAAGACTTCCAGTAGTTCCTCTTTGTTTACAGAATATACCTCAAACTTTTATTTAATTATTTAGTTTATTGTTTATTATGTTATGTTAGTCACCATACAGTACATCATTAGTTTTTGATGTAGTGTTCCATGATTCATTGTTTGTGTATAATACCCCATACTCCATGCAACCTGTGCCCTTCTTAATACCCGTCACCAGGCTTACACAACCCCCCCTTCTAAAACTCCCCATTTATTTCCTGGAGTCTATAGTCTCTCATGGTTCATCTCGCACCCCGATTTCTCCCCCTTCATTTTTCCCTTCTCCTAATGTCCTTCATGCTATTCTTTATGTTCCACAAATAAGTGAAACTATATGATAATTGACTTTCTCTGTGTGACTTATTTCACTTAGCATAATCTCTTGTGGTCCTGACAAGTTGATGCAAAAGTTGGGTATTCATCCTTCCTGATGGCTGAGTAATATTCCATTGTGCATACGGACCACATCTTCTTTATCTATTTGTCTGTTGAAGGGCATTTTGGCTCTTTACACAGTTTGGCTATTGTGGCCACTGCTGCTATGAACATTGGGGTGCATATGGCCCTTCTTTTCACCACATCTGTATCTTTGCGGTAAATACCCAGTAGTGTGATTGCTGGGTCATAGGGTTGTTCTATTTCTAATTTTTTGTGGAACCTCCACACTGTTCTTCAGCTTTCTCCACAGCTTCTCCCCTTTCTCTACAGCTTCTCCAGCGTTTGTTGTTGCTTGCCTTGTCAGTTTTTGTCATTCTAACTGGTGTAAGGTGGTATCTCAATGCTGTCTTGATTTGAATTTCCCTGGTGGCTAATGATGATGAACATTTTTTTCATGTGTCTGCTAGCCATTTGTATGTCTTCTTTGGAGAAGTGCCTGCTCATGTCTTCTGCCCATTTTTTGACTTGATTATCTGTTTTTTGGGTGTTGAGTTTGAGGAGTTCTTTATAGATCTTGGATATCAGCCCTTTGTCTGTAGTGTAATTTGCAAATCTCTTCTCCCATTCTGTGGGTTGCCTCTTTGCTTTATTAACTGTTTCCTTTGTGTAGAAGCTTTTTATCTTGATGAAGTCCCAAAAGTTCATTTTTGCTTTTGTTTCCCTGGCCTTTGGAGATGTGTCTTGAAAGAAGTTGCTGTGGCCGATGTTGAAGCAGTTACTATTTATGTTCTTCTCTTGGATTTTGATGGATTCCTGTCTCACATGGAGGTCTTTCATCCATTTTGAGTTTATCTTTGTGTATAATATACCTCAAACTTTTAAACAAAAAGTATGAAGAGTTGTGTTCCCAGAAGACTTTTCTAACCCCATCTTTCATTACTTTATTACTTTTCAATCCCACCTTTTATAATGAATTGTTGTTACAATACTGTATTTCAACCAAACAGTTCCCTTTCCTTATGCTATTTGCCTGCATGCCTTTCCATGTGCTGTTCCCTTCACTTGGTTGTTTAACTGGTTCTTAACCAGGGCCATCTTGTCTTTTCCCTCCTCCCCTCACCAGGGACATCTAGCAATGTCTGGAGGCTTTTGGTTGTCACAGCCAGAGGATAACTGGCATCTAGCAGGTAGAGATTAGGAATGCTGCTACAATACACAGGACAGCCCCTCCAGGACAGATAATTATCTCTCACAAAACATTTCTAGGTTTAAGAAACCCTACCTGAAGAGTACTTTCCCTCTGTTCCAATACCAAACTCTTTATGGCCTCTTTTAATGATTATTTCCTCTATGCAAGCTAGTGTTGGCCTTTCCATCCAAATAATCCCTCTTTTGACTTCAAACTTCTCTAAGCAAAGTACTTTTGGTACTTAGTATTTTAAGTAACTTATTTAAGGCTATTTTTTAGAGCAGTTTTAGATTCATTGGCAAAATTAAGGGGAAGGTACAGAAATTTCTCTTATACCCCCACCTTCCCACACATATAATTTCTCCCATTATCAGTATCCCCTAAGAGACTGATATGTTATAAATGATGAACCTTCAATGACACATCATAACCATCTGAAGTTCATAGTTTACATTAAGATTCACTCTTGATGTTATATATTCTGTAGGTTTGGACAATTGTGTAATGATATGCATCTATCATCATAGTAGCATACAGAGGATTTTCACTAAATACTAAAAATGTCTGCTTTTGCTCTCAAGCCCCAAACTACTGATCTTTTTACTGTCTCCACAGTTTTGCCCACGTCCAGAATGTCATATGGTTAGAGTCATAAAACTGTAAGCAAATAGCTTTTTAAAATTGGCTTCTTTTGCTTAGTAGCGTGCATTTCAGCTTCCTCTATGACTTTTCATGGCTTGATAGCTCATTTCTTTTTAGCACTGGTCAGTATTCCATTGTTTGGAAGTACCAGTTTATTTGTCCATTAACCTACTGAAGGGCATCTTGGTTGCTTCCAAATTTTGGCCAGCATGAACAAAGCTGCTATACATATTTGTGTGTGGGTTTTTGTGTGGACATAAGTTTCCAACTCATTTGGAGTGCAGTTGTGGGATCATATGGTAAAAGTAGGTTTAGCTTTCCCCATCTCCTCTTTATACCCACTTCTATTCTTCCATTCTCTAAAGTTCAGCTTATAGTACATCTTCTTTAGGAAGTCTTTTAGATCACTTCTGCCCACAGAATTCCTTCTTTCCTTTAAAATAATTTTATGGAGATTGTATGGCGTAGAGCACAGGGTTCTCAACCTTAAGCAGGCATTAGAATCCTCATGTGAGGGCTTGATTAAAACACGTTCCTTGGCTCCATTCTCAGAGCTTCTGATTCAATAGATCTGAGTGGGACCCAAAAATGTGCATTCCTTTCTTTCTTTCTTTTTTTTTTTTTTGGTAAAGATTTATTTATTTATTTATTTATTTATTTGACAGAGAGAGAGAGACAGAGTGAGTGAGCACAGTTAGGCAGGGTGGCAGACAGAGAGAGAGGGAGAAGCAGGCTCTCCGCTGAGAAGGGAGCCTGATGCGGGGGCTCAGTCCCAGGACCCTGGGATCAGGACCTGAGCCAAAGGCAAACACTTAACCAACTGAACCCCCCAGATGTCCCAAGAATGTGCATTTCTAACAAGTGCCCAGGAGAGGCTGATGCTGCTGGTCTGGGGACCACACATTGAGAACTACTGCTATGAGAAGCATAGGAGACCACCCTTGGAACCAGACAGGACTGGATCTATATCCCAGTTCCTCTACTTCCAAGCTGTATGTCACTAAACTAGTTACTTTACCCCTCTAAGGCCCAGTTTCCTTACCTGTAAAAGGGAAACAATAATAGATTAATTTATTAGGATTAAACAAAATAAGACCGGTAAGTGTTATAAAATAGCAGATTTCTTTGGTATTATTTGTCTTGTTTATGATAAATACTAATATATACCAGTTATTATTTTTGTTGCTGGAAAATAAGAAGTTAGAGTATAGAGATTTGTTGACATTCACAGGCCAAACCCAAAGAGGCTAGTAGTCAGCACTTCCCAGATTGGCCTGTGAACAAGCTACAGGAAGAAGGGAGCCATTGTTTATCATATGGTGCCTGTGAGACCCACTTCTGTGTGCATGTTATCTCATCCTTCACAAGAGGAACAGAGTGTGTTGATACGTTACCATCTGATGCAGAGCATCCCAAGTGGGCAGAGTTTCACTGCAAGTTTCTCGGAGGATTTGCTCTTCCTAATGTTGAGCTTACCCCGTCTGCTTTTAGCATGGACAAGAATATCCAGTCCAATCTGCTGTGCTCTAAGTGGTAGGGTTGGTTGTTCTTGAAGTACGTGGTATAAGGCACAGCAGAGATGGCAGGGGGCTGCTCTCCTCACAAGAGAACAGTGGGAATGGCAAATGGGACCTTTGAGTGGCCCATCTTGGTAGGTAATTTCACCCACTGCTCTTGGCTGGGCTTCGCTGACTGCTCTAAGATCTGCCTTTAGGCTGAAGGGTCAGTGTCTGGAGAGGAAGCTCCTTTCATAGCCATGTCAACAGTAGAAGAGAAGCACCAGAAACATGTAAGGCATATCGAGGCCTAGGCTTGGAACTTGCATTTTCTCACTTTTGCCTGCCTGTTTTGGTCAAAGCAAGTTTCATGAGGTAGGAAAGATAGTCTCTCTCTATGATGACATTACACAATCAATTTACCAAAAGACAAAAACAAAAACAAAATGAATGAAGGCTCTACAGGAGGAAAAACATGGTAATTTCAATGTAAAATCAAGCTCTGAACAAATGGAGAGGCATACCATGTTCTTGGATGAGAGGATTTAATTGTAAAAAGCTAATTATTCCCAAATCAATTTATATGTTTCATATAATTACAGTTAGAATACCAACTTGGATATGTTTTGTAGAACTGGACACAATAGCCTTAGAGTTCAGTTGGAAGACAAAAAAAAAAATCTTAAAAACATCCAGGAAATTTATCTAAAAGAATAGTGACCAGGGCATCCCATATATCAGAGCATAGTCTAAAGCCACTAAAACCCAAGCAATATGGAACTGGTATAGGAATCATCCAGATACAGAGCAGGAAGCATTAAAATATAATATATGACAAGATTATTTTAATTCAGGGAGGAAAGATTCATTTAACAGTTGGTGCTGGTAAAACTGATTACCCACCTATAGGAGTACAAAATTAGATTCTGACATTTTGTATATATGAAAGTCAATTCCAGTTCAAATGCTTAAATATAAAAATTAAAATGTTAAGAATTTTAGAAAGAAATTTAGGAGATAACATACAATCTAGGGAGAGAGAAAGACCATAATGATTAAAATCCTAGACTAAAATTATATATCTGAGAACATAAATATTAAAAGTCTTGTAGGAAAAATAAACTATAAGGAATGCTTGCAGACAGTCATTAGATTTGGAACAAATATTTGCAAAGCAGATGATGGATTAAGTAAGGGTTAATAACTATAATACTCCGCTTCTACAATTTGACAAAAAAGACCACTTGTTAGAGAAATAGACCAAGGATATAAATCTGCAGCTCACAAGGGCAAATCCAAACAGCTGATAAGTATATTAAAAGATGGTCTAATGCAATAGTAGTTCATGAAAATGCAAACTAAATTAACACTGACGTATTGCTTTTTACCTGCCAGACTGGTATATATTTTAAATGGTGTAACAGCTACTGCAAGCAGTCTGAAGCTAAAGTAAAAAGAACAGTGTTTTCTCTCTAAGAATTGTCTTATTGATTTTTGAAAATCCACAGGTATTAATGTTAATTAGTAACATCTCCCCCCCACCAGCAATAACAGTCACATAATACAGTGACTCTGGAAAATGATGTTCAAATATGTATGTACCTGAAATATTAAAAATTTTGAGATCCCTGCTGAGCAGAGAGCCGGACGTGGGGCTCGATCCCAGGACCCTGAGATCATAACCTGAACCAAAGGCAGAGGCTTAACCCACTGAGCCACCCAGGCTCCCTGCTGCTCTGTTTTAATGGCTCACTTCTAGTTGGTGTGAGTTTGGGGTGATTGAGGTTGGCTTTAGGGGCTGACTGACAGAAACATCAAGTTGATATGTGAAGTAGAATCGGGGGCTAGAGTTAGGCACACAGTGAGGGGGAAGGGGAGAGATTTTTAATATTCAGACTTACTGTAAGTGATATTATTGTATGTGAGATGCCAATTTTTAAATGAATTTCCTGGAAAAGGAAGAAGTATTTCCCTTATTACTCTGACTTTTGAAATAATAGCAAGAGTCAGTTAACTTCTCAAGTGTAAAATTCAACAGGGCCCATGCCGGCTGACCCATCAGAAATTTCCAAAGGCTGGCTAATGCATTATTGATTGAATTTTTTCTAAGTAGTTCTAGTAAGTGGGCAGTCCTGGGAGGGGGGCAGCAGGGACAGGGCCTAAAGCAGACCTTATTGCATGTCCTCTTCTCTGCCTCACCAGTCCTGTTAACCTAGTGCTATCAGGTCATGAGGAAGACAGACAGCTTTGGTGGTGAAAAGCTGCTGAAAGGACCAGCCCACCCGGGGACAGTGCAAGGCAGGGAGGGAGAGGCGGTTCCCCCAGCTGCACTGGGTGGTTGAGAATAAGGTGGGCTCACACTGAGTGCTCATGGGTAAGACTCAGGTCTGACTTGCCGGCAGAACCAACTCCTGCCTCACGCCCCCATGGGTGCTTCCCCGCATTCCAATTCATCTTTCAACAAGAGATGAGAAGGGGAGACATAGGTGGCCCAGGGTTGTTTATCTGATCTGCATAGCCTAGAAGAGTGTTTCTCAAAGGGTGACTTTTGTACCTCTCTGTACCTCTGGACGCGCTCCAGTTTATCAGTGTCTCTTTTAAAGGCATTTGTGTAAGCTTGCTGCTCCCAACCCTGGTCTGGATCTTGTCGTCACCACCCCCTGGGAAGCCACAAGTTACAGTACCAAGAAGTCATGACCAGCTTCCCAAGACCTGGCAGGACCTGCCCTGTCTGAATGGCAATTCCAAGTGTTTACACCCCCAGCACCAAGAAGAAAGCAAGCCAAGGGAGAATCCGTGTGTGTCTTAAGTGCTTTAAATGTACAGTGAATTCTCATACTTTTAAGTGTGGCCACATGAATATTTTGAGCCTTATCAATCTGGTTAGCAATTCCTCTTTCCTCAGGGAGAAGAAAGGGTTTGGCATAAGGTGGGTAGAGTGGCAGATGTATTTTCTCTTCTATATCTGGACTGAGTTTAAAAAGAGAGGTTTTCCAAGTAGAAATGCTACAACTCAGTTTCAGCAACAGACGTCTGAAGATAGGGGCTCCTTTAAACCACCTTGGTGTGTTCCTCTCCCTTTTGTCTTTCTGTACTGTTTTTCTGTAATTGTGATATTTTTTTAAACAAAACCTTGGAAGGCCATATATAATCTAAGTGACATACGTGGTGATGTGATGTTAGGAGTACTCTTCTCTATCTGGGGCCTTTTTCTTGTGCTAAGGGCTAAGGCTCCACGAGATGCTAGAATACCTCAGGAAGAAGATGACATCACTGACCGAGACCTCACATTCCCCAGCCAGATGGAAACCACTGTGTGATTGCCCTTACCCCACCCATCTCCTTATACCCTAGTGCTTAGTATGGCAGGTGGTAATGGTAATTAGTGTGGTATTGAACTCTAAATATGTAATGAAATGTGGACAGGTTCTTTTTTTTTTTTAAGATTTTACTTACTTATTTGACTGACAGAGATCGCAAGTAGGAAGAGAGGCAGGCAGAGAGAGGGGGAGGCAGGCTCCCTGCTGAGCAGAGAGCCTGATGCGGGGCTCGATCCCAGGACCCCGGGATCATGACCTGAGCCAAAGGCAGAGGTTTTAACCCACTGAGCCACCCAGGTGCCCCTGTGGACAGGTTCTTAACTCATATATGAACTTTGCAAGAATGTGTGCCTTTGAGCGGGTTTTGAGCATCTCCTTACATATTCCCATCATGCTAGTAGGCTTAATTGCATAATATTTCCAAAGGTTCTACCTGCTAGAGTCTTATCTGTGTTCATGTTGTATTCCAGAAGACTCTGGAAGGACCTGATACTTAGGGAGAAAGGGCTTGTTGTGTTAGCAGTGACTGTAGGCATTTGTTCATTTTCTATTTGGGTAAATTGCTCTTTCACCAAGATAATTATAATTTTTTTTTAGTATATGTGCTGCTGAAGCGAGCACATGATATTTATAATTTTTTAAAAATGATACTTATTAGATGATAATGTAGTGATTTCTCTTCCAAACAGGAAGAATGAATATAATTTTTTTCTAAAGAACCTATTATTACAGTTAATGATTTGTAGGTCACTAATTACTTTGCTTGTGGCTAATGAGGCTGTGGTAGGATCTGAAGGTCCAGGATCTTACTCCCCTAATTATAGATATATTCCTTTCAATGATAGCTGAAAAATTATTTGTAAATATTGTTTTATAAGGAGTTGAATCATAATTAAAGCTCTGTAGTGCATTATTTTGTTTCGTGTAAGTTTCCATTTTATTTTACCAAGTTTTTTTTTTTTTTTTTTTTTAAGCTAGGTGCACTTGTACTTTCTTAGTGAGTGGATTCCTCCTTGGGTATAAATAGTCACACCTCTTTTATCCTAGCAGGGAAGAAGTAAAGAGGTGAAGATTACAGGAAACAGGAGTGGAGTGTTACATAGCCATTTTGTAAGTAACAAGGAGAATTGAGACAGTATGGTCCAAGGATGGATTTACTGTCCCAAGTAAATATTTATTTCTTCAGTGCGGTTGTAGGTAGCCCATCAGAGATAATATAATAAACAGAGATGAGCACAGTTCAAAATGAACAGATATTTTATCAGAGTAAATTTTAACTTCAAAGACATATTTATTTTTGTATTTAATTTTTGGCTGTATGGTCTATTTCAAAGCTCCAAAATGATTCCAGAATTACTTTTCTGTACAAGATTTAAATAACAACTTATGTATCTCTGGAAGGTTGGAGGCAAAAATTATAACAGGCACTGGGAAATCACGGCAGACAGCAGTGAAGTGATCTCACTTTATGTCATAGAATTCTCATGCTTTGACCGAAACTAGATTAAGAGATGGTGGCATAACAGAAGGAGAGAGTAGGTGATGGAAAACTGTAAGGGGCCAGCAATGATGGGAAAGAAGACTACTTTAAGAGTGGACATTTCATTCCCCTTTCCTGAAAATTCTAGAATGATGCTTTCTAGGGAATGTGCAAACAATGATTTGGAGGATAACAGCATTAAGTCTTCAATGATGACAAAGCTTGGTACAATTCAGCATGGCACAGATAATTGAGTATGCCTGGAATGTTCTTTAACACATAGACTAATTTTTCCCATCACTCACCATGTATAATTTCATGTTTTCATGAAAAGATGGCAATTAAAAAAACACAAATAACTAGGAGATAGGCTGTTTGTTATTCTTTCTTAATTTTGTTGCCGTTTTGAGATCTCTTAGGCTTTGCATTTCTTTCTCACATTCCTCTTTTTCCCTTTTGCTTGGCCTTGGGACAACACTAGTTAATACTCTAGTTGTTTACCCCTTGAATTAATTATCATGAGTTGTAGAGACACACGTTCTGCTCTCTGTTGCACATCATTAAGTGGCATCATTAAAACATTAAATTATATCAGGGTGGAAAACACTTCTGAGTTCTCCTCATTTATATACCATCCTTGCAAACTCTCCTTAGGAACAGCCATCTGTGCAAAGATCTTGATGAGGAAAGAGAAGAGAAGCTTATAGATTATAGACTCTGCACAAACACAGTTGAGGAACTCTGCCATAATTGTTAACTCACAGTGACTCCCCATAGTGCTCTAACATAGTTTGAGTGAGATTATGGCCAGAGCTCCACTGTCTCTCACCTTTAAGAAAACTATGTTCACATTAACTGGGGAGTATATACTGTACTAGTTTCCTACTAAGAGATATATGTTACAGTATCTGTTAGAAAGTTACTGACAAAGTGCAGTGTGGCTACAAAGAGCTTCAAATCTCTACTCCAGGTGGTTGGAAAGAGGGAGGACAGCAGTGCACATTTTCCATAAGCAGCCGAAAGGGGCAGAAGTGAGGTTTTTTTGGAGGGTCTTTTGTCTAATGGCTTTACTCTGGTTTGGCAGAACCTTAGAATTAGGTCAAAGGTCTATATCTGTCATGCAGTAGAGCTCCTCGTGTCAGGCCTCTGATGTAGGAGATCTTGGTGTAAATCCTGGGTCTGCCACATACTCTATGTGAACTCCAAGTCTCAGTTTCCACCTCTGTAATACTTCCTAAAGCTGTCATGATGATTAAATTAAATCATGTCTGTAAAGACACTCAACTAAGGCTGCTCACTCTTATTTTAGTGATGTAGGTACAAGTTCAAATGCAAGTCACAATGCTTCTTTTCTGAGGGACTGTAGATGAGTGATAGGGAGCGGGGGATGAGTATATGACTGGAGATGGCATGGAGGTACCTAGGATCTCCTGTATCTCCTAGAGTTCATATTGCTCAGCGGCTTTTCAACGTTTCTCTGCTTCCTTTTGTTCCAGAGCCGTAGCTGTAAGAGTCAGCAGTAATGGACTGGTGAGTAGGCAATCCTGAGGTGCTACACATCTCTCAGCCTATAAGGTGCTAGCATCTGGGTAAGTAGAGAATTACTTGTAGTCAAAAGGAAGCCAGAGGGGACGCCTGGGTGGCTCAGTTGGTTGAGCGGCTGCCTTCGGCTCAGGTCATGATCCCAGCGTCCTGGGATCGAGTCCCACATCGGGCTCCTTGCTCGGCAGGGAGCCTGCTTCTCCCTCTGCCTCTGCCTGCCACTCTGTCTGCCTGTGCTTGCTCGCTCTCTCTCCCTCTCTCTCTGACAAATAAATAAATTAAAAAAAAAAAAAAAAGGAAGCCAGAGGCTCTAAGTCAATCCTGCTCCTTACTGAATGCAGAGCAAAGATTCTGGGATATTAAACCAAAGCAAAGAGAAGATTTACTAAACGTGGTGTTAGAGGTTTAATTGGGTTTCCCACTCCCACCCCCAAATTCATATGCTGCCATCCTAACCCTCAGTACCTTAGAAGGTAACTTATTTGGAAATAGGATGATTGCAGATGGAATTAGTCAAGATGAGATCATACAGAAGGATGGTGGGCCTTTAATCCAAGATGACCAGTGTCTTTATAAAAAGGGGAAATTTGGACACACTCACACACACACACACACACACCCCACCATGTAAACATGAAAGAAGGGATAAAGTTCATGCATCTATGAACTATAGATCACCAAAGATTTTCAGCAGATCACCACAAGCTGGGAGAGAAGCACGAACACATTTTGTAGCACAGTCCCCAGAAGGAACCAAGCTTGCTAACATCTCCATCTTGGGATTCTATTTTTTTTTCTTTTTCTTCAGGTTTTTTTTTTTTTGTTTTTTTTTTGTGTTTTTTTTTTTTTGAGAGAGAGAGCATGAGCCAGGGGGCCAGGGGGAGGGGCAGAGGGAGAGGGAGAAGCAGACTCCCTGCTGAGCTGGGAGACCGATGTGGGGCTCGATCCCAGGACCCTGGGATCTTGACCTGAACCAAAGGCAGATGCTTAACCTATTGAGCCACCCAGGTGCCCACATCTTGGGCTTCTAGATTCTAGACCTGTGATACAATACATTTCTCTTAAGCCATCCAGTTTGTGGCACTAGCCCTAGCAAACCAATACACACATGTAAAATTAATCTCCATTTCTCTTAAAGCTGGGAAGAGGGTGAAGCAAATGAAGCACTTGCCTCAGCACATTTAAAGGGCACCACGAAAAAAAAAAAGACCCTTACTAATCAAAATAAATAGTATCTGAATGCAGTATTTTTTTAAAAATTGAAAGTAATGTAAAAAATCAATGCCCCAAAATATCAAAAGTTTAAAGAGCAATAGGATCAGTAACAGCTTCATGCTCAGCATATTGGAGCACGGGGCAAAAGAAATGAAAAAAATTAGTAATGCTGTATTCATAGTATTCTTAAAGAACACTAAACTTAAAGAAACACTAACCTACATCTCGTGTTTACTGCTATATAAGCATCACAATCAACACCTTTACATCTACACTTTTCTAATGATTCCCTCAGGCTAGATTAGAAGAGAAATTATTAGGCCAAAAAATGTACAGATTTTATGATTTGATACTCATTGTTAAACTGGCAAAATTTTGCTTTCCCCATTGGTTTATGGATACCTTTTTCTCCTGGATATAATTTGGTGTCTTGAATATTTAACTTATTTTATGAATCACCTGTTTACGTCCTTTATATATTCGTTTGGGTTCTTCATCTCTTTCAAAGTGCTTTATTTAAAGAGATCACATATTAAAGATATTATCTGGAGATTAACTCCTAGTTAATGTTATATATATATTGCTAAAGTTTTCTCCAGTTTATCAGTCGTTTGGGGGGGGGGGTTGTTTGTTTGTTTTTTTTTTTTTAGGATTTTATTTATTTGAGAGAGAGAGTGAACAGGAACAGTAGGAGGGGCAGAGGGAGAGGGAGAAGCAGACTCCTTGCCCAGCAGGAAGCTTGATCCCAGGACCCTGGGATCATGACCCAAGCTGAAGGCAGACACTTAATTGACTAGGCCTCTCAGGCGCCCCAGTCCTCTTTTAACTTAATTTATGTTATGTTTTACTCAACCAGAAACCTGAAGGTAGGTGGGAAGAAGAGAGGACTGGAGCAGAGAAGAAGGTAGATTCTTTTCATAAGGTCACAAGCAGACTAATAAGCATGAAGGGCAGGCGCCTGAGGTCAGAACAGGCCAGAACAATGAGGAAGAGCTTATCACTGTATCTCTTCATTCCTGAAGAACTAAATACAAGTGTATCTACTACACACATACTGACTGATTGGCATATGCTAATGAATTCCACTTTTTTTTTTTTTTTAACTTAAACCACTTTGAGTTAAATTTTTGTAATGTGTAGGCAGAAAGAGTCCTGATGAATCAGGCCACATAATTTGGGGAATATAATTTCTTCTTCTGTTAAATACAAGGACAGATTTCCAGGAAACCTTAAGAATTGAAAAAGTAGACGACTTCATTTTCCTGATTTTGGAGGGCAAAGGCTCAGGTGGTGTTTAGACAGACTACTTACAAATGAGAAGATAAATTAGGATTTTGACATCAGAATCATGGAAGCTGTTAGTATTTACGCATATCTAAAGCTCAAAGAGTAAAGGCTGAATTGGAACTGAGGGTTATAGTTTCTGTTTACCCTCATGGAGGTTTGCCTCTGGGGAGAAAATGTGCTGAGCCTATTGACTAAGCCTTCTGGCTTTTTGGCAATTGTTTTTATTGTGTAATACTATGTTGGCATTTGGTTTTGAATACTTCGGTCTTCTGAGTGGGTTAATAGGAGTCCTCCCTTGGGACATGGCAGAGTACCAGCCACTGAGCTATTATTATTTCACTCTAAATTTAGTCACCTCTGTGCCGCTCTGTGATGATGCAGCCAGGACTTTGCAAACTACATTTCCCAGAATTCTCTGCCTGTTAGGCTCCTCAAGTAGCAGGCCCTACAAAGGAATTGGGAGTCAGGAGGAGGAGAGAAGGGATTTTCATCCTGCTTGCTTGTTGTTCCTATTAGAAAGGCCCCTACATCAGCATTTTGTCATGGTCTCCAGCTTCTTGTACTACTTTTCTTGCGCGTCTCAGAGGTACCTAGAGCAGTCAGGTCTCCCTCCTTTGAGCTTCTAGGCTCTGATAAGTTAAGCTGGTAGCTGCATTTAGGATCTCTGCATTACCTCAGTGTTTCTATGTTGCTCTTTCGGCCAGCAAACACCTGTGTAATCAATTCCTTATATTTAATTCTCTTCCCGGCTAGACCTTAATATGTAATAATAGGATTGGTTCCAGGAAACATATCCTAAAAGATAGATTTCTGGAATTGGTTCGGTTATGTTTCTTAGCTTTAATACACTGCTTAGGGGCACTGGGTGGCTTAGTCGGTTAAGCGTCTGCCTTCGGCTCAGGTCACGATCGCGGGGTCCTGGGATCAAGTCCCACATTGGGCTCCCTGCTCAGCAGGAAGCGGCTTTTCCCTCTCCTGCACCCCCTACCTGGTGTTCTCTCTCTTGCTGTGTCTCTCTCTGTCAAATAAATAAAATCTTAAAAAAAAAAAAAAATCCTAAATACATTGCTTAACTCCTTGGAAAAAAAAAAAAGGGGGGGTTACTAATAATCCATGACATGCACTGGTATCCTGATTAGGTAAATGATCTCTTGTGGTTGATTGTGATGCAGTGTTTGCTGAAGCCAATGCCTGGGAGACCAAGTAGCTGACATACTTTTTTGTTTTGTTTTGATAGGAATGAAAACTGCCGACTCTAGAGAAGGGAGGGTAGCTGCTTTTGACTGCACTGGTGAGTTGACTGAGAGAAAAGTGACCAGCTTCCAGCCTTTAAACTTTCAACTAAAGACACTGTTGGATAATCAGAGTTTCTATAGCAGCCCCAAAAGACTCCCTTATTTTTTGGTAGCCACTAAACTGACTTTGCTGCAGATTAGTCCATAATTTAACTAGGTAGGCTGCAGAATTACAATACCAATTGGATTTATAACCTGCCAACTTCTTATTGGAAAGATTGGGAAGGAGTAAGACCTGGAATGGGGTATCTGTGTAAACTCAAAGCTGAGAGTCTTGAACCCTTGAGTTTTTCTGAGACTCTTTTACCACCAAAATCAACTCCTCCCACCTCATCTTGTCAACACCTACCAGCACCACCTCTCACGGTCTCTACAACTTGAGTCAGAACAAGTACCAGGTATGAATCAGGAGGGTATAGGCATGTTAAAAAATAATTGCAAAATTGTGTTATTACATATTTGCAGAAACATGGCTAATTTATGTGAGAATGGGTTTTCTGATTGTTAGATTGAGATGAATAAAATATAACATTGGGTTAGGCTAAATTTACTGAAGTGAGTTCACAGAGAGTCAGGATTCAGTGTGTTAGCTCAGGCAGCTGAAAGGGGCTGTAACTGTTTCTTTGGCCTACTGACTGAAACTTGGGCTCACTGGTCGACTACATTCAATGAGGTTGAGATGTCAGAGCTTTTGGGAGTAGTTTTGCAGAAGAAATCCAAAGGTTTACAGAGTTGCAAACTTTGGAGTAGATTAATCATAGACAGCCTCGCACTTCTCCACCCGCTTCACTCTAATCCTCCAGAGGGCCCAGTGATGACTTGCTTCATTCCCGTGGGCATGGAGATACATCAGTGAGAGGAGCTTCAGTATCTGTTAAAGACTGCATGACTGTGGTAGCTGTTCTCTGGAGGCTAGGGATAAAGGCATCAGAATGCTTTGACGCTCTTGATGCAGGAAGACAGTGAGGCCCCTCAAATTTAAGTTTGTTGGGAGTAGAAGTAGATCCAGAACCCGTATTTCTTGATTTCCAGTCTGAGATCCCTTCATTAAGCCTCATTAGGTCCAAATCCATCAATCCTGTTCTGGCATATACCTCAAGACTCAAGGTCACTTTGGTTTTACATGTATATATTCACACGTACTTGTTTTCTTCCTCGCGTCTGACTTACGAAGAGAAAATAATGAGACAAACTCTAACATCCAGAACCAAACATGGCAGTCCATTACAGTAGCTGCTGCCTGCATGTTTTTGCTGCTATCCAGCTACAAAGGCAGCGCTGAGTGGTTGTAAGAGATCCTATGACCTACAAAGCCTGAAAAGTTTACTATCTGGCCCTTGATGAAAAAAGTTTGCCTACCCCTGCTCTAAAAATAAAAACACTGCAAATAGGGGTGCCTGGGTGGCTCAGTTGGTTAAGCGACTGCCTTCAGCTCAGGTCATGATCCCGGAGTCCTGGGATCGAGTCCCACATCAGGCTCCCAACTCCATGGGGAGTCTGTTTTCCCTCTGACCTCCCCTCTCATACTCTCTCAGTCTATCTCTTTCTCAAATAAATAAATAAAATAAAAAAAACCACTTCAGATAAAGCTTAAGTTTCAGGTTATCACTCTTCCTTTTGTCAGCATAAATTTGATAATACAGTGTTTTTATGTTTATAGATTATTTGTCAATTTAAATAATCTGTGATTTCTCTGGTCATTGGGAATGATGGGGACAATTTTTCCAGAAGACTGAACAGAATAACTGACTTCTTGAGAAGGTGGGCTACTTTGTCTTCCCTTTTTTAATTTTTAAATTGTATTTGATTAATTTATTTAAAAATGTTATTTATTTGGGAAAGGGAGAGAGAGAGCACGAGCAAGGAGAGGGGCAGAGGCAGAGAGAGATTCTCAAGCAGACTCCATGCTGAGCATGGAGCCTGATGCAGGGTTTGATCCCACAACCCTGAGATCATGACCGAGCTGAAATCAAGTGTTAGAGGCTCAACCAACTGAGCCACCCAGGCGCCCCTCCCCACCTTTTAAAAGTAAGCTCCATACCCAGTATGGAGCCCAACATGGGGCTTGAACTCACAAACCTGAAATCAAGACCTGAGCTGAGATCAAGAGTCAGATGCTTCACTGACTGAGCCGCCCAGGCACTCTTGCCTCCCTTTTCACAGGTGAATCTTAAACAGTATGATACCAGAGAGAACTTTTACAGGTCACTGGTACAATGCAAAGCTGCCTCCTGATGCCCCCTTAATCCTGATGATTAAGAGGAAGATTTACTTTTATAATTGCTAACATTCACTATATTTTTAAAGATTTATTTATTTGAGAGAGAGAGCGAGCAGGGGAGGGACAAAGGGAGAGGGAAAGGGAGAGAATCTCAAGCATACGCCTCATGGAGTGTGGAGCCCCGTGTGGGGCTTGATTTCACAACCCTGAGATTATGACCTGAGCCAAAACCACGAGTGAAATGCCCAACCGACTGAGCCACCCACGTGCCCCAATGTTCACTATATTTAAAAAAAACAAACCTCCTTCAATATAACTCTGTAGACCAACCACCTAAAGACAACCATTGTTAATTGTTAATTTGGGTTCTTGATGAGCATTAGTTTTTGTTGAAAAATGCTAAATAAATACAAAGACTAAATGGATGCATTCATTATTCTCTGATTGTTTCTAGCTTAGCCTCACATGTAATATTTATAGCATATGTAGTCAATAAATAATTAGTTATCACCTCCCTCATTTTTTCTTGAGAAATGTAAGATTGCATGTATTTTCCACAAGTCAAGAAACATGCTCATAACCAGGACAGGCCATTATTTCCTAAATTACTGAAGTCACCCTGGAGATGAAGTTGTTTTGAGATGATTGATTTTTTTCATTATCCCACCAGCCTGAATATTTACTGTTGTGTTCTTTTTCACCATTCATATTTTAAAAATCTCTCAGGGAAATAGAAACAAAAAAAGTCCCTAGGATCTGTCTCCATTTTATGGCTACTCTGTCACACGCCCTTGTCTAGCTTCTGTCTTCCCTGTGGAACTCTGTCATGTCATCTTGGTCAGATTTATCTTCCCAAAAAACACCACATAAGAATGCTTCCTGATGGACAATGGGTACTGTGTCAGTCTGAGGACCTACTCCAATGCCTTTTCTCAAGTGATTAAACAAATGTACTAATTGAATAGTGATTTGATTCTTCCTTCAGCTTTGATCCCCTCTGCTTCAATGAACACTGTATTAGTGTCCCATTGCTGAAATAAATCACCTCACGTTCAATGGCTTAAAGTGACACACATCTATTAGCTTGGAATTTTTGGAAGTCGGAAGTCCAGACTGGTTCTCACTAGTTGGAAATCAAGGTGACTGCAGGGCTGTATTCTTTTCTGGAGGCCTCATGGGAGCATCTATTTTCCCGCTTTTTTCCAGTTTCCACTTCATTCCCCTTCCATCTTCAAAACCAGCAATGACCTGTTCCGTCTTTCTCACGTCGCAATACACTGACACCGACACTGTGGGCTCCCTGCACGTTTAAGGTCCCTTGTGATCACGTTGGGCCCGCCATGGATGACCCATGGTGAAGTCTCCCAGGTCAAGATTCTTCATTTAATCACAGCTTAAGTACAGTTCAAAGTCCCATGGGGGATGTGAGGTAGCGCATTCCCAGGTTCTTGGGGAGTAGGACAAGGACATCTTCCCGGTGGGCGTGTTACCCTGCCTGCCAGAAACAGGTTCGCTCAAAAGAGCAGATAATATCTGAAATGGACCAGAATCACTGGGGAGATTTTGTTTTCCTGTTGTTATTTCTCAGTCATACTAGTTTACTACTTCAGCTGTCACAGGATAGAATACGTTTGGGGGATAAAATTACTATTCTTGCATGCCCCTTTTCAGGGCTGGCCTGAGGCAAATTGTGAACCTGCAAATGAATTAGTTTGGCCTGTCTATCCCCTCTCACCCTCCCTGAGTCCTACTTCTTCCCTCCCAGAACTCTGCTCTCTTTTCTTACTTGTAGTCTTCATCTAAGCCTCATAAGGTATTTTGTAATAGGAGCTAAAACAATGATGCTCCTACAGATATTTTTACATTATCAAACAGTTTTTGAAAATTAAAAGACTTCTAAGTCTTTAGGACATGGAATAGAGCTATAAGATCCAAAATGGGTAATACACTGATAGTAAATTATATTCAAATATTTACTCTTCATATGCTATGCTAGTCACTGGGGGGAATTCAAAAAGGAAAGTTCAGTTCTCAGTAAATTATTAATCTGGTCCTTTGAAAATTCATATTATTGGATCAGAGGACTTTCAAATGACCCATGTAAGTTCTAGTCCTTTTTAGCTATACTATCATTCACAAAATTAGGGTTTAAAACTAGAATTTTTCTTTATGGAATTGCTACGGACCTCTATTTACCAATGGTTGCAAATTTACTAGTACAAATGTGCCAGGGGAATGTAGCCTTCAAATTTCTTATACCTTCTGGCCGCAGAATTTGGGGAGGAAGTGGTGAGACATAAACTTCAAATTTGCCATTACCTAATATCTTCTGATTTGAATATTCTTCTCTGCATGATTTTCCCTCCTTCTCTATACTTCTAGAATGGTATTTGGTTGTATCTGGGGATGAGGCTTATGTGACCACATGATTGTAGGAGGTTACACGGGCCTGTGGATTCTAGCTAGTCTTCGCTGTGGAGTGGCCATTCTGGCTTTCTTCTTAGACATCTGCTGAAATGCCCGTGTGGTCATTTGGACACATGCTGGTATATATCCTGGTCACAAACATATGTTTCTACATGAGAAATCCACATATTTTGGCTTTGTATTCTCAAGCTTTTGCTGGTTCTCCAGCTCTCAGATTTTGGTCCCTTTATCAGAGTGTGTGGAAACTACTAGGTCTCCTGCATCCCTCGTGTGTGGGGGCTGCAGGAGCCCTGAATGCTGCTTCAGGCTCACTTGGCAGCATTATTTCTTCTGAATCATTCTGGATGAGGTTGTATGTGGCACCCCAACTAGAGGCATAAAATCTTTCATGTGTTGCAGGTAAGATTTCCAGGAGACACACTCTGAGGTGGAGATTTGCATGCAGAAGTTTGTTGAGGAGGGCTCCCAGAGTCTACAGCTGGGAGGAAGTGGTTAGAGGGATGATCAGAGCAGGACAGAAGTGTGATAGAATGCCACAAAGTCTCCTAATCCTGTAGAGAGGCTTTGGAGCTGAAATAAACCATCAAGGTGTCCTGAATTAAGGCAAGGGGACTAGGAACCCTCTATTGACCAGTACTGGATCAGTATTAGACCTGCATTGACCAGTCCCTGGGTGAGACTTGCTTCCTGCTCACCTGCCCCCCAGGGTCATTCCCATGTGCAGTGGGGCTCTCTTCAGATTAAAGCAGTTTCCTGAGAAATATTTAGCTGTGACCTGTCAGACATCAATATCGTCACCACCTAGGGAAATGAGTGCATTAGTATGGGAGGAGGGAGGAACTGGGGACCACACCATAGCATCCACTATCCTGGGGAAACATGCCATTAGCTACTCCTGACTCCCAAATGACACACTTGAGATCCGCTCTCATCCATCTAGATATTTCTACTGTGTCTCCATTCCCCCACTCTGTCTAGGCGGTCTGCCCTGAGAGGGAAAAGAAGGGGCATAGTCATTTGGTGTTTTTTCTTTATTTCCTTGTCATTTCATTTTCTGCACTCTCCCTGGACAGTAAGTATGGGCTTTGTTTTGTCCTCCTCTTCTCTGCAGTGGACTTCTCCTGTATCATGTTCTCAGGAACGGTGAAGGGTCTGAGATTTTACCCTGCTCTCAAACCAGCAAGTGAGCTTGCCACAACTTCATGACATCTGGCTGAACACATAAGATATCCTAGTCAGAGACTGGGGGCTTTACTACTCAACGCATGTAAGGTAGTATGAACTTTTTGCTAGTGCCCACTTCTCCAAGTGCTCCAGGTCCCATGGGAGAAATGTTGATGGCCCTAGATGAGTGCTGTGCACACAGTGGATTTATGTCACAGCTGAGGAACTCCAAGCTTATGAAACCCCAAATCTTCCCAAATTTTGAACCAGAGGGAAACATTATTTTCATTTTACTAGGCAGCAAACAAAACTACTCTGTGCTCCAGAGGAACACATTACTTCTATCTTTCAAGACTGTTCTTTGAAAAGTATCGTAGAAAAATAGTCCAGAATTAGAAGATGGTCAGCGCCTCTACTTACAAGATGTGAAGAAATGTGAAGATTCGTGGAGAATTGTCTCCTAACACACACATCCCTAACCCATAAGCATTTTTTATAGCTCAGCCTTAAAGGTAGAGGATGTATTATTTCTGCATTGTGGAAGAAATTATAATCAGTGTTTCCTAGGCTTGACTATTGTTACAAGAGCTTCAGAATGCTAGAAACTAGGGATTATTAAGGATAAAATATATTGGCTTGCTATCACCCAAATATTGCCCAAATTATCTATTTTTTTTATTTTTATACCTTTTCTATTTAAAACTTAGGAAGATCACAACTGTATGATGTTTGTAAAACACGGATATTGTCTTGTCTAGGACCATAATAATCTAAAGACTGCATTTACCTGAATTGGCAAATTACTTCTAGGAGTATTTCATGGCTGTGTTTTGTCTTTTATTCTGACATGTAAACTGTCAGGTAGTAAAGTAATTCCTAATATTAGTCAAGGGTAATTAACATTAGCCGCTATAACAAATAATTCCCAAGTTTCATACTTAATACAAAAAAGTTTCATTTCGGGGTGCCTGGGTGGCTCAGTAGGTTAAGCCTCTGCCTTCAGCTTGGGTCATGATCTCAGGGTCCTGGGATCGAGTCCCGTATCAGGCTCTCTGCTCAGTGAGGAGCCTGCTTCCTCCTCTATCTCTGCCTGCCTCCCTACCTGCTTGTGATCTCTCTCTCTGTCAAATAAATAAATAAAATATTTAAAGAAAAAAAAGTTTCTTTTCTTACTCAATCACAGAACAGAGTAGTTCGGATGGCTCCCCTGCGGATTCTCCACCCCCACACCCCATGTTGAGTCAGGGACCCAGGGTCCTTCCATATGGTGGTTCTACTTTTCAGTAAGGCCCCCGGACTCCTTCAGTGGGTACCCTTCATTTGGGCAGCTGGCTAGCAGAGTGTTGAGGACCCCAGAGGATGTTTTAAGAGGCCAGAAAGTGAGGTATATTACCACCCATATTTCTTTTGCCAAAACTAGTTACACAGTCTGACTTACATGCAAAAGGTGGGGAAATAAGATCTTCCCATTGTCGCTGTCATTTTCTTTAATAAGAATCTGTCAGTCAATAGTATTTATTGGTGATCAGCTTGGTGCATATCATTGTATTAAGCACCATGAAAATAGGAAGTCAAAATTCCCTTGCATGGCTCTAGAGAAGTGTTCAGGCTAGAAGTCATTTTTGAGGGGCGCCTGGGTGGCTCGGTGGGTTAAAGCCTCTGCTTTCGGCTCAGGTCATGGTCCCAGGGTCCTGGGATCGAGCCCCACATCGGGCTCTCTGCTCCGCGGAGAGCCTGCTTCCTCCTCTCTCTCCCTGCCTGCCTCTCTTGCTTACTTGTGATCTCTGTCTGTCAAATAAATAAATAAAATCTTAAAAATATATATATATTAAAAAATAATTAAAAAATAAAATAAAATAAAAAATAAAAAAAAGAAGTCATTTTTGACTCATTCTTTTTAAGTAATTTTTTTTTTTAAAGATTTTATTTACTTGAGAGAGAGAGAACGTGCATGAGCGGGTGGTGGGGCGGTAGAGGGAGAAAAAGACTCCCTGCTGAGCCTGGACCCTGATATGGGACTGCCCTGATGTGGGACTCAATCCTAGGACCCTGGGATCATTACCTGAACCAAAGGCTGGCGCCACCCAGGTGCCCTTATGTAAATCATTTAGTAATAGGTTGAGTCCAATGCCCCAATGCAGGTTAGTTTTTCTGTTTTGTTTGTTTGTTTTTTAGAAATTAGGGGCATATTTAACCCCGGAAGTGAGGTATAAATTATAGTGTGTCTATCAGATAGCATGTTTTCTGGGTTCAAATATTACGTGCCTAGATCCCTGGTAGTGATTGCAGAACCGTCCTCCATGTTCAACAGCTGAAGCGACATAAAGGGGTGGGCAAAAGCAGGGTAGGGAATTGGGTATGCCAGTTAACAGGCTAATTCTTTGTCTAAGCATAAAGAAAGACTCTGTGTGTTAGGCAGTCAATGAAAATCTAAAGGAGGATGGGATCAGGGCTAGGGATCTGGGTCATGAGAAAACTATATAAACAAACAGAAAGAAGTGACAGGACATGATGATTGCCATCAAATTGGCAAGGACTGCTCTATAAAATAAGGGGAGCAGTAAACTACTGTGATTATGGAATATGTGATGATCTTTATGGTTAAAGAAATGAAAACACAAGTTAGAAATTACTATGACCTCTTTTTTTGCTGCAACAGACACAAATATATTTTCAACAGACTTGATGACCAAGCATTTAAGTAGCTGCTTGCCTTCTGAGGTTTAATTCTGTCCCTCCCCCAAACCCCATTCTTATTTTTAAATGATTAAAAATTACTTTTTTTAATGGGTAGTGGGGCATTACTATTTGTCAAATGCCTGTTATATGTTGGGAACCACAATGACACTTAAAAAAATGTTTTTTTAATTCTCATGAGGATGCTCTGAGGCAGACATGATTATCCCTGTTTTAACAGAAAAGAAAACTGAAGCCCAGTGAAGGGGTATAACTTAATGAAGGACACATGACTAACTGTGGAATTGGAGCTAGAAACCAAGTTTTTGGACATGGTAAGGGGTTTATATTAAAATGGTCACATAAATTTAACTGGTTATTGTCAGCCAGAGATGGTTGATATTTTGAACAGTTTATAAAGCTATGTAAAGTAAAATAAAAGACTGCTTACTTGAACTCTAAAAAAAAAAATGAAAGAAAGGTGAAATGTTGAAATGTATTGATTTGGCATCACAAAAATATGTGTACCTCTCACTCTACCATTCAGGCTCTCATTCTCTTTCTTTTCCTTTCTAATTTATATCTCATCAATTTCTGGAAAAGCTTTGACGGAAGTTCTTGGCTGACTCCCAGGAAAGTAATAATGTAGTAAAACTGTTTTCAAATTTCTAACTAAATAGATTGCTTGCACCCAGATTGTGAAGAACCGACAACATTGGTAATAGAAAAATATCCATGTAGGTAGGACATGCTTTTGTGCCTCATATAAATGGAATCATATTATTTACATTTTCCATAGCCAGCTTTTGTGTTTGATATTACATTCTTGGGATTCATCCATGTTGTTTTGTATAATCTGTAGTTCTTTAATTTTTACCACTGTATGTGAAAATTCCTTTCTACACATATACCACGATTTGTTCATCCTTTGTATTGTTGACGGACATTTAGGCTGTTTCCAGGTTTTTGCCATAACAAAAAGTTCTGGTGTGAACTTTTTTTACAGGTATCAAGGTGCACACATGGGAGTGTTTCTGTAGGGGATTTATGTTCTTAGGAGTATAATTGCTGAGTCATAGAGTAAGGGCATCAGCTTTATTGGATAATGTCATAGTTTTTCCAGAAAAACTCCCTACAGCCATGTAACAGATTTGATTGATTGATTGAGGTAGGGTCAACACACAGTGTTACATTAGTTTCAGATATACAACATTGTGATTGGACAAGTCTATAGTGATGCTATAGCCATGGAACAGTTTTTTTTTTTTTTTAAGATTTTTATTTATTTATTTGACAGACAGAGATCACAAGTAGGCAGAGAGGCAGGCGGAGAGAGGAGGAAGCAGGCTCCCTGCTGAGCAGAGAGCCAGATGCGGGGCTCAATCCCAGGACCCTGAGATTATGACCTGAGCCGAAGGCAGAGGCTTAACCCACTGAGCCACCCAGGCGCCCAGCCGTGGAACAGTTTTATTTGCCCCACAACCGCATCTTACACTTGTTCTCATCACTTGACTCTTGCCAGTCTGGTCAGTCAGTGTAGTTTAAATTTGTATATCCTTGAGTGATGATGAGATTAAACATGGTTTCTTATGCTTTATGGTCCTTCATGTTTCCACTTCTATTACTCTCCAGGACCCTTGCCCATTTTCCACAGGGTTATTTGTCTTTTTATCATTGACTTGGACAATTTTTTTGGACATATTTTCGAGACAGTAATTCATTGACAGTACTTTGTGACACAAATCTTTTCTTTCAGGGTATGATTTATCTTTTCACTTTCTAAATGGATTTTTTAGTAAACACAAGTATTAAATGTTAATCTAGTCAAATTTATCATCTTTTCCTGTGTAGTTTGTACTTACTGTGTTGTAGTTAAGAAAACTTTTCTACTCTAAGGTTGTAAGGATAGTCTCTTACATCTCAAAAATGTTCCATTTTTTAATACATGATTTTCTTAATATATATGTGTGCTTTAGAAATATAATTTATTTTTTTTCCATATGGTTCACAAATTAGTATCCCTCAAATTGGGGTGTTCTTTCATATATCAAGTTTTATGACTTGTATAACTAAAAAGCAGCTCCCCATTTTTAGAATATTTTTAGCATGTTATTATGTGGTTGTGATTAAATGTGTTTTCGTTGAAAACTAAAGTGTGGGGGCACCTGGGTGGCTCAGTGGTTAAGCCTCTGCCTTCAGCTCAGGTCACGATCTCGGGGTCCTGGAATCAAATCAGCATTGGGCTCTCTGCTCAGCAGGGAGCCTGCTTCCCCCACCCCTTCTCTCTACCTGCCTCTCTGCCTAGTTGTGATCTCTGTCGGTCAAATAAATAAATAAAATCTTAAAAAAAACCCAGCAAACTAAAATATGGTTTTTAAGTTGAATTAATCTAGATCTGGTGAGCAGGAAACAGGAAGGGTGTAAAAGATAACTTTGATGAAAGGAGACCAGTTAGAAACTTAACACAAATTTAAGTAAATGAAGTTTTGAATTGTGACAGTAACAGAGTAATGGAAAGGACAAAAATGTGAGAAAACTTGAAGAGGAAGAACTGAATGTATTTGTCAAACAAATGAATATGGAATGGAAAGCAAAATAAGGTAAGTGGTAATTATGACTACAGGTTTTGATATTGGGTAACTCTGGATTTAGGAAAAATGATTATTTCAATGTTAAATTCTTTAAAATTGATGTGGCGACAGGTATTGATTTACAAAGTATTTATACTTTGGAGGGATGTTTTTAATAGACTTTGTTGGTTTCCACATTCTTATTGTTCATAGGAATTCTTTATATATTCTGGATATTAAACCTTCTCCCAGGATGTGTGTGTGTGGGGGGATTGTTATTATTTTAAATCTTTTTAAGGTTTATTTGAGAAACAGATGTTCTTAATTTTTATATAGTTAAGTCTATCAATTATATTCTTTATGTTTGCCCATTTTAAGAGATTTTTCTGGGGAGTGAGGTCATGAAACTACTTTGCTATATTATATTCTTTGCTAATTACAGTTTTAAATGTCACATAGAGATATTTAATCCATCTGATATTTAATGTTGTGCAACGCCATCAGGTAAGGCTACACCATCATTTATACCTCTTGTGGATACTCAGTTGTTCCAGTACCACTTTGAAAAGTCCATTTGCCTCTCATCAATTTTTAGTACCACCTTGACCATATGTCATGTGATAAATGTAGGACTTTATTTCTGAGCTTTTTACTAGATTTCATTTCTCTGATTGTTAGTCTGTGTCAACACCACCTAATTTTAATTTCTGTAATTTCATAAAAAATTTTGGTATGTAATAGGTCAAGTTTTCCAAACTGTTTTTCTTCTCCTTCAGTAGAATAGCATCTTGACAATTTTTTGATCCTTGAACTTCAATATAAATTTTAGACTAGGGGTGCCTGGGTGGTTTGGTGGGTTAGGCCTCTGCCTTCAGCTCAGGTCATGATCTCAGGGTCCTGGGATTGAGCCCCGAGTCGGGCTCTCTGCTCCCCGGGGAGCCTGCTTCCTCTTCCCCCTCTGTCTTTCTCTCTGCCTACTGTGACTTCTCTCTCTGTTAAATAAATAAATAAAATCTTTTAAAAAATTAAATTCTGGGGACGCCTGAGTGGCTCAGTTGGTTAAGCGGCTGCCTTTGGCTCAGGTCATGATCCCAGCGTCCTGGGATCGAGTCCCACATCAGGCTCCTTGCTCGGCAGGGAGCCTGCTTCTCCCTCTGCCTCTGCCTGCCACTCTGTCTGCCTGTGCTTGCTCGCTCTCTCTCCGTCTCTCTCTGACAAATAAATAAATTTAAAAAAAATCAAATTCTGGACTAAACCTGTTAATACATACACACACAGCTGATGGGATTGTTGTTGCAACTGTTTCAAATTTACATAACAATTACTATGAATTACTACAATTACTATGAGCTATGAACTTTGTGATCTTAGTCTTTTAGTTCATGAGGGTGGTATACTTGTTGATTTATTTAGGTCTTTAATATATTTAAGTAAAGATTTATATTTTTGTCTATAATGGTTTTACATATTTTTATTAAACTTCCTTCTGAGTATTTCATGTATTTTTATTTTAGTTTTTAAAAATCTATTTTTCAACTCTATATTATTGGCATATAAAATGCAATTGATATTTTTAAAAAGATTTATTTATTAGAGAAAGCAAACACACTGCAGGGAGGAGCAGAGAGAGTCTGAACCAGACTCTGCACTAAGTGCGGAGTCCAATGTGGGGCTCAATCTCAAAGCCCTGAGATCGTGACCTGAGCTGAAACCAAGAGTTGGACACTTGACTGACTGTGCCAGCCACGTGCCCCATAAAATGCAATAGAGTTTTACTCTGCACATTTAATAAACTCTTTTCTTATTCTAGAAATTATCTATAGATTCTGTTAGATTTTCATAATAGTCATACCACTTAAAATGATATCTTAATTTCTTCCCATCTTTCTAGTGTTTATTTCCTTTACTCCCTTTAGATACTAGCTAGAGACTCCAACACAAAGTTGAAAAAAAGTGGACATTCTAGTCATTGTCTTAATCTCAAATGGAATGTTTTTTATTATTAAGTATGATGTTTAGTGGTAGTTTTTTTGGTAGATCAGGTGAAGAAAGTTTGCTAATTAAAAAAAAAAGCCAAGGCTGAATTGTTGGGCTGGAATAAGAGAAAGGAAAAGGGGAAAGAAAACTTCATTGAATTTTTAATTCCAACTTTTATATTTTTAATTTCTAAGTGTCCTATTTTGTTCCAACCTCCCTCCTTCCTCTCTCTCTCATTGTCTCTTTTAAAACCAGTTTAGTCTTTTTTTTAAATGTTTTATTTATTTATTTATTTGAGAGAGAGAGAGAGAGAAAACATGGGGTGGGGGGAAGGGAGAAGCAGGAAGCCTGATGCCAGGGTGAATCCCAGGACCCTGAGATCATGACCTGAGCCAAAGACAGATGCTTAACCAACTGAGCCATCCAGGCGCCCCAAAACAAGTTTAATCTGTAAAATATATTCTATTTCCCCTTGCATCTTTAAGGCCCTTTTATTTTATTTTATTTTTTATTTTTTATTTTAAATTTTATTTATTTATTTGACAGACAGAAGTTACAAGTAGGCAGAGAGGCAGGCAGAGAGAGAGAGGGAAGCAGGCTCCCTGCCAAGCAGAGAGCCTGATGCGGGGCTCCATCCCAGGACCCTGGGATCATGACCCAAGCCAAAGGCAGAGGCTTTAACCCACTGAGCCACCCAGGCGCCCCAAGGCCCTTTTATTTTTAAAATATATTAAGTATATTTAATAGTTATTCTTGGTCTTCTAATTTCAATATCTGAAGTATTTGCACAATCTTACTTTGCTCTCTTTGTTTCTAACATCTCCCACTCCAGGGGCCATGTTTCCTCATGCATCTTGCAAGTTTTAACTGTAAGTTCTTAGTTTTTGGAATGTTAGCTGTTCGAACTTTTTTTTTTTTTTAAAGATTTTTTTTTTTTTTTTTTTTTTTTGGTCAGAGAGAGAGAGAGAGAGAGAGCAAGAGCACAAGCAGGCAGAGTGGCAGGCAGAGGCAGAGAGAGAAGCAGGCTCCCTGCTGAGCAAAGAGCCTGATGCGGGACTCAGTCCCAGGACCCTGGGATCATGACTTGAGCCAAAGGCAGCGGCTTAATCAACTGAGCCACCCAGGCATCCCTATCTGTTCAAACTTTTTGAGGCCTGTATTGGCAATTTATATCTCCAGTGACTATTTGCATTTGCTTTGCCAAACATTGGAGAACCCTACCGACATAGAAACAATTTAGATTTTCTTGCTTGAGGATTTTTTGTTTTTTATTTTTTATTTCATTTTATGTCTTGATATTCCCAGGTAGTATGAGCCCAGGTGAAGGCCAGCTTGTGGATATGAATTCCAAGGGAGGATTTAATGTTTCCTTCTACCTAATACCCCATTTTATAATAAGCCATTTTCCTGTTTGTCTCCTGGATTTATTTTTAGTTCATATATACCTTGAGGGTTTAGGCCTCTGGGGTACCTGATTTATTAAGGTATCTCCTGTTAGATTTCTCATCTTGGTCAGGTGCCTCTTAGGATTTGTCTCCTGTTACCTATAAATACAGACGCTCAAGTTCATCTTCACAGGCAAATGTCCTCAAAGTGAAAGCCAGATTCAAAGCTCAGGTTACCTCTCTGGATTCCTACATTCATTTAGTTTTTGGTTTCTGAGGGTCCTTACTCTCTTGCTAATATAGGGATGTATTTAAAATTTTAAAAATTATTTTAATTATTTTTAGTGGGAGGGTTGGTCATGTGTCAAGTGTGTCATATTACTGGAAAATGGATTTCTTAGGGTCTTTGAAAATAACTTATCCCTATAATAAAGTTGCATTGGTATTAGAAGAATGGGGGTATCTTTATGAATAATACATAGTATAAATATAAGATCAGAGACTAAACACATTCAATTATTCACTCTTTTATACATATTCACTGGGCATTCTGTGAGGTGCTGTGTTACATGGCAGAGGATATCAGTAAGTATACGGAACGGTCCCTGGACTTTAGAGATTGTTTATATCATTTATAGATATAATGATAAATTCTAAAGGTGATATAAACTGAATACTCATATCCAGCTGGGGAACTGAAAACAAATTTTCAGAAATTTGTACTGAAAAAAAAAAGAAAGTGATACTTTACCTTAATATATAGGATAGACAGAGAGAGATGAATGGCCATTCATTCCAGGTAGAAGGACCAAAGAGCCTTAAAAAAGGTGTAGAATCAAAAAAGCATGGAATGATTTTTGGATAACTATATGCTTGACTGGATCATAGTGATTTTAAGGAAATGGTTAATGATAAGAAGGGAAAGTCAGGCTGAGGCCAGAGTGTGAAGGGCCATGAATTCTAGGCCAAGCAATTTGAACTTAAATTAGTAGGAGGACTGAGTTATTAATAGATAAACCTCTCAGTTTTATATAGTTTTAAAATGTGTCATTTATGGGAAGCTGATAGTGGAATTAAGACTTACTCAGTTAATTTCTTGCAATTATAAACAGGTAAACTAATGATGTATGATATGCTGGCTAACTGAACATAATAGTGAGAAAATAACTAAAAAATAAAGCAAATATATAAAATAAATAAACAGGGATAAAAGAGGCTGGGCTGAAGTATGGGAGTGCCAGACAGCAAAATATGGATATTTTATTCTGGTTCCTGAGGATAGCGGGATGTTATTTACATAATTACTTCCATTGCTTAGAAAAAATTATTTATTTTCTGAATAGGTTTGAACCAACGTCTTGATATTTCCTTCCATGAGTTAAGATTCAAGCCCTAAGGACACAATATTTAGGAACTAATGTTTCCCTCATTTTACTGGGCTGATTCTTACTCAAACAGTTTTGATCATTTTATCTTATTTTTTTGGTCATGATATTAGTTTAACAGAGCATCCCTATAAATTTCTTAGGTCAACTCATTTTGCTAATAAGAAAAGGATCATTAAATGCCAATTAGGATTTGTGGTATCAAAATTCAAGGTCTACTTAAAAATGCTAAGGATCATAAAATTATCAAAGGAATATTAATAGACATACTACAAATGGCTAATGTAATTTTTATTTCTGAACTTAGATGAAAAATGAGAATGTGTAAGGGGCACCTGGGTGGCTCAGTCGTTAAGAGTCTGTCTTCCGCTCCAGTCTTGATCCCAGCATCCTGGGATAGAGCCCTATATCTGGCTCCCTGCTCAGCAGGAGCCTGCTTCTCCCTCTCTAGCTCCCTAGTGCTTGTGTTCCCTCTCTTGATATCTCTTTCTGTCTTAAATAAATAAATAGATAGATAGATAAGATAGATAGATAGATAAATCTTAAAAAAAAAAAAAAAAGAAAAATGAGAACGTGTCTTTCTCCACTCCAGTACCAAAATCTCATTAGGTTCTGACCAGCCTGTGGGGAAGTGACACAGCTGAGGCTTTCTCAGGAAAAATGCATTAACATTACAAATGAAAGTTGCTCCAAATCTATCTCAAGCAGCATTTTCTCTCAGAGGTATAGTAAGAATTACATTAGCAGTGCAGTTATTAAGCTCTGTTGAATAATTCCGTATTTTAGAAAAGGAAAGTGACCTTTTGTATCTCTCAGAGGGGTAAGAACCATACAGATATATTTAAGATAAAGCTAATTGGGAGAGGCTACCAGATTTACAAAAATATGGGGGCAAATTTGGTATTCAGTTAAAAAAGTATACAGTATGTAATACAAAGCATTTCATAATATTAGATGTATGACCTTAATCACTTCTAACCAAACACCTTTATCTTCTGTTATAGGTTGTAGATAAGGAATGGAGGACAGAAAAATGCTTGAAAATTCTGTTTTGTACTGCTTTGAAATATGGGCACAATTTATAACCTGAACTCCTCAGTAATTACCATAACTATTGTTTCTCTTCAGAAGTAGCTGTTTTTCACATTTTGACATATTGGAAATCTGGGTGTTCCCTAAAAAGCAATGTCAAAAAAGAACGTGCCCCGTTTCCTACTCGTCTTAGTGCTCCTTATCTTTGTGAGTGATGACACAGTCATATGTGGTAGGATTCAAAGCGTGAATTAAGTTTTGAATCTGTAATGGTGCTTTAAAAGTTTAAAAGACACAACACTGTAACACAGAACTGAAAGAAAACATTATTTTATACAAAGAAGGACTATTAAAACAGTGAACAATGAAATCAAAGGTAACAGAAAACTGCCAAATCTATTGGCCTTTCAAAGCCAGGAAAGATTGAGTGACAGATTTGTGGTCCTAAAGGATTATTACTCAGGTGCCAAGCAAGTATCTATCTATCAAAAGCTTCTGGATGACTCTCAAGAGAAGGTAATTCACTTACAGGGATGGGTAATTCAATTAAGGAAAAAGTGAAACTATCAGCTTCACCAAATAAGAAATGCAAACAAAACCCTAAAATAATACTGTCAATCTAAAAGATGCCCAAGAGCCAAGATCACAAGCTTGGATTTATAAAAAGCAACATACTGTCACACTGCCTGACCAAAATCAACTCAGAAGACTTCAAATCAACCCAGAAGACTGAGTGGGAAGACACTGGAACTCAAATTGCATTTTGATGATGGGGAAAGTGCTGTCTCCAGTTACGTGAATAAAAATATAGTACCATGAGCATGAAAGCAACGTAATATATATTTAATTTAGTGTTTTGTTTCTGAAAACATAATAAATTCTTTAAAGAAGAAATCGTAATAACTAAGATCCAAGATGGATTTACTATTTCTAAATTAATTCACACTAATACAATATTCTTTCTTGAAAGGGTTGCTAAGTTTGAGATAGGGTAACAAATTTATATTTCAGTAGAACACTTAACAAACTCATTGTATTCCTGTGGACAAAAATGAAGAAATATGGCCTAGATTAGCTAGTGTGTCAGAGGTCGCATGACTGGGTGGATATTGTCTGATGAATGGATTGATGGCATCTGGAGAGAACCCTTTCCTATGCCTTATTCTGTGTAGTGTAATTTGTTGGTAACTTGAATACATGGGAAACCTTTCTCATAAGACTTGCGGTTGTAAAAAAGTAGCAAGTATAAAAATACTTCAGATCAAATCAGTATCTCTAAAAAATTTTGACAGAGTAGAGGCATGGACGGAATCCAGTAAGATAAATTTTATAAGAGATAAACATAAAATCCTGAATCTCGAATCCTCTTTGGATAAGCTAGTTCTTAATTTCTAACCACTTTGTTAAACCTCTCTCAGCCTCAGTTCCCCTATGTGTAAAATGGGAATAATAATACTAGGTATTTAACAGTTTGAGGTAAGGCTAGTACAGTGCTGGCACACACTCAGTTCTCAATAGGTGTTAGATACTACTTTTCTAGAAATCCTGGGATAGAATCCAAATTCTGCCACTTATGAGGCACCTGGGTGGCTCAGTGGGTTGGGTGTCCACTCTCGATTTTTAGCTCAGGTCATGATCTCAGGGTCCTGGGACCAAGCCCTGAGTAGGGCTCCCTTCTTAGCAGGGTGCCTGCTTGAGACTCTCCCTCCCTCTGCCCCTCCCCCCACTTGCATGCCCTCTCTCTCTCTCTCAAATAAATAATAAATCTTTTAAAAAACCCCCAATGAATTCTGTCACTTGTAGGGTATCTAAACTTAGGTAAGATACTTACTCTTTGTAAGCCTTATTTTCTAAGCTTCATTTTCTTCTTTTGAAAATGAGGATAGAAATAATACCTACCTCAGAGGTGGTTGTCGAGAGAAGAAAGTGAGATGACGTATGTGAGGCCTTCTTTGAGGTGCTTGGCACATAGTGAAGCCCTAATGAGTGGTAGCAGTTACAGGGAACATTAGTATGACTTGCAGAAATTCTACCTGGAATGAAATTGCAAAAATAGAACTATAGCCTGTTTAGAATAAGGAAAATTATACTTCTACTCTATTATAGATGGAATCTATGCTATTACTTCACTTTAAATGTATACTTTTTAAGAGGAACCTTGGAAAATTGAACAAAAAAAAAATCAAATAATGTGCAAAATGATGGCCACGACTGGGGATGTTTATTCTGAAGAAGAGAAGATTGTGATAGGAGGAAGCTATTTGAAGGGTCCTCATGGGAAGAGGAACAAAGCTCGATCTGTGTGGGCCCTGGAGTTAGGATTATGACAATGAGACAGGTTTTTTTGTTCCTCTGAAGACTTTCTTCCTGGGAGAGCTCTGCCCAGGTAGGATGCCTGCCTGGGAAAGGAGTGATGGCTCTTGACAGAAGTGTTTTTTTAGGCCTGAAAAGCCATTTGATGGAGAGTTGCAGGGACTCAGGGATTCAGGGATTTGAGATGGGATTTGGTTCAGTGATCTTTAAAGGCCAATCCTCTCTTAAGGTTCCGAGGTTCTGCAGCTGTTGACTTCTTTACAGTGCTTAACATTTAAAATCTTTTAAAAAATCTGTGTCCAGTCACCCAGTCTTCTCTTCCAAAAAACTATTTGACTGAAGCATCTCACCTGAAGTAAGAATTGCATATCCCTGACCTTTCAGGGCTAACATTTATTTCCTTCACTGCTCTTATCTGCGGTATCTGGGCAAATGGATTTGCAGAATCTGCACCTGCCAATCATACTTGCATTTCTTTTTAAAATAGGGAAGTTGACAAAATGGTTAAAGAATTGTCAGGTCACAGGATTTCTGATGGCTCAGCTTTATGAGCCAGCAATGTCTTGTCCCAAGTAATGTCAATATTAGTTAATAGGCATGCAAATATTGGGTATGCGATTCATAAGCAAGCTTGTTATTGCAGAGAATTCTTTGAACAGTGAGTCTCATAGGAAAAGGTTGTATTGACATTTACTATCTCATTTGGCATAATAGTCTGCTTCCAAGTGGTTTAATTTTTCTTTGATTTTTAGCTTATGCCTCTTGGCCTTAGTGTTGAAAAATTCTATATGATTAACAAATAAATCATATGTGGCTCTGAAGGACAATGGAAAAGGGAATTTCCCAACAGATACAACCTCATGGTAAACATGGCTGGAAGAAGGTGACGTGATCTCTAATCTGCACCAGTTCACGGGTCATAGTGAAAGATTTGGCATACGGTGAAGGAGTTGGGAGGAACAAGATTGGAGGTTTGCTGATAAAGAGGATTAAGAATTATGTAAATCAGTCTCTTGGAAAGAGCCTAGTGGGTAGGCATATTAATGTCTCATGCGAATTTTTACCAAATGCTCAATAACCAGGTGAACCAGATGATTCACTCTGTTCATGTCAGCCAACTCCTGTGGTTGGTTACCTTACTGGGTCAGTGAGCTCATAAAAAATGGTCCATCACATCAGTGATAAGAATTGTTCATGTCTTAATAAAAAAAATCAATTGCCTGTCTCCAAGGTTGACCTGGGTCCCTACCATGGGTGAATGCTCAATCTGCCAGCAGTAGAGAACAATAGTGATCTCTTGAAATTGTGTGATATAATGGGAGGACCAACCTCACTGTAGATGATTATGTTGGGTCACCTACATTATAGAACGAACAGTGTTTTATCCTTACTGAAATAAACAATCTGGATGGTTTATTTTCTTGGCCTACTATCCTGCTTCTGTTGATTTAATGCCTTATTTACATCACGTCTGATTATAAAATACAATATTGCTTTCTCACACTATACTGCTTTTAATCAAGAAGTTCATTTTACAGTAAAATAATTAAGTCCAGTGCTCTTGGCTGGCATTTCCACAAAACATTCACCCAGAGCGCCTGGCTTATGGTACAGCAGAACAACCTAAGGAAGTGATTTACTGTGTCAACTGGGAGACAGTACCTTTTGACGTCAGCATGGTCCATCAGGATAAAGCATGTTCTCTGAACTAGTGACTAATATATGATGTTGTTTCTTCCAAAACCAGACTGCCCTGGTCCAGAAATTATGAGTGAAGTGGGGGTAGTATTTCTCATTACACTGAATGAACAAAGCAAAAACTTCTCCTTCCCAAGTCCATTCCTTTAGATTCTCCTAATTTGGAGGTCTTGGTAGTTAGTGGAGAAGTATTCCGCCAGAGGAGACAATTGAACTGGGAGTTGACGTAAGACACCCATGTGGCCTTTTTGGGCTCCTCCTGACAACAGAGCCAGAAGGCAAAAAAGAAAACAAAAAGTTTACTATGATTTTCAGCGATGGAGCTTAGGAATGCCTCTGGAATGCCTCCTAGTGTTGTAATAGCCAATGATAACAGTTAATGGAAGACCCCATGTAGTTAGGGTCACCAAGGTTCAGAACGTTCAGAAATTTACTTTTGCCGCGCCAAACAACCATGACTGCGGAACTGCTGTCTGAGCACAAAGGGAATGTGAAGAAAGTCATCAATACCAAAGGTAATGTCGAAGCAATTGCAGAAATGAAAATTATTGTCCCTATTCATATTTTCTTGTTTTTTTTATGTATATAATATAGTGTTTTCCATATTGTTTTTCCTGTTTCCCTAGTTTTTTTCCCCAAAATTATTAAGTATCTAATGTCTAAAAAACCTAACATATTGTCAACTTTAGTGGTTATTAACTTCAGTAGTCACTGGGTTATGGTATTTAAAAAAAAAACCACAACTCTTGGGGTGCCTGGGTGGCTCAGTTGATTGCCTTCAGCTCAGGTCATGATCTCAGGGTTCTGGGATCGAGCCCCATCTCAGGCTCCCCAGTCAGTGGGAAGTCTGCTTATCCCTCTCCCTTTGCCTCTCCCCCCACTTGTGCTCTCTCTGCATCTCTCTCAAATAAATACAAAAATATATATATTTTAAAGATTTTATTATTTATTTGACAGAGAGTTAGAGAGAGCACAAGTAAGTAGGCAGAGCGGCAGGCAGAGGAAGAGGGAGAAGCAGGCTCTCCACTGAACAGAGAGCCCGGTGCGGGGCTCGATCCCAGGACCCTGGGATCATGACCTGAGCCGAAGGCAGCCGATTAACCCACTGAGCCACCTAGGTGCCCCCATCAAATAAATAAAAATATTTAAAAAACTAATCCTTTAGGGGCGCCTGGGTGGCTCAGTGGGTTAAAGCATCAGCCTTCGGCTCAGGTCATGATCCCAGAGTCCTGGGATCGAGCCCCGCATCGGGCTCTCTGCTCAGCAGGGAGCCTGCTTCCCCCCTCTCTCTGTCTTTCTACCTGCTTGTGATCTCTCTCTCTCTGTCAAATAAATAAATAAAATATTTTTAAAAATTAACCCTTTAACATACAGTAAAATTGAGTTTTTTGGTGTGCAATTCTATGAGTTTTAATGCATACGTAGATTTGTGTGACCACCATCACAATCAAGATACAGAACAATTTCATCACTACCCCCAAATCTCCCTTGAGTTATTCCTTTTAGTTACAATTTCCCTATGAACACTGCAATTCCTGACAACCACTGATTTAATTTCTATCACAATAGGTTTGTCTTTTTGAGAGTGCCATATAAATGGAATCATACACTATGTATGCTTTTGAGCCTGGCTTCTTTCCCTTAGCATAAGGCCTATGAGATTTATCAAAGTTATAATGATTTCAGTAGTTCGTTTCTTTGGGGAGCCTGAGTGGCTCAGTCGTTTAGTGTCTGCCTTTGGCTCAGGTCATGATCTGGGACCAAGCCCTGCATCGCACTCTGCTCAGCGGGGAGTCTGCTTCTCCCGCTGCCACTTCCCCTGCTTGTGTTCCCTCTCTCACTATCTCTCTGTGAAATAAATAAAATCTTCAAAGAAAAGTTCATTTCTTTTTATTACTGAATAGTAATCCCCAGTTTTTAATATACGGTGTATTGGTGGTAGTTAACTTTATATAATTTATCTGACAGATTTAAAGATATCAAGGTGCGGATCGTCCCTGAGTTAGAAGAACAATGAACATCCCTCGGAGATGGAAGTTTTAATGTAGGGATGCGAGTGTTTATGTAGGTTGAGTGGCAGGAGGGGGAACTGCTGTGGAAAATATACTTTGACTCAGTTTTACCCAATCTGTCCTACTTTTAGCCTGCCTTCCTGAAACAAAGAGGTGGGACAGCTAGCTAAAACATTCTCAAGACTCCCTTGTAACCAGATTGTACATTAAAACTAGATTTTGCCAAGGGAATGTCCTAACATGAGATTCGGAGGGAGGGAGTGAGCCATGTGAGATGGCAGCTGTGTGAGTATAGATTAATTCTTCCAGCTGACATGGCAACACGGGCATTGTCTTCTGCTCTAGTAGGCACAGAGGTTTTGGTGTATAGGTTTTTTTGTTTTTTTGTTTTTTTTTTGGATGTTGAGTTTTTAAGCATCCCATGCACTGAGTGGTATATGAAGGCTGCAGGGGGTTCCCACCACAGTCTTGTTATGGGATGGTACGGTATCACTCATAGCTGTGAGTCTCCTGGCTGTGTAGATCCAAGCTTTGTTCCCTGGCCCCTCAGGAAATTTTGTAAAGTAGCCAATACCGTGTAATAATTCCTTTCTCCTTAAACTGGATAAAGTGGATACTTATTGGAGACTCCTCCTTTGTTTCTCAACTGAGATTTTGGGGATTCCCCTCAAGTTCATCTTTGGATAAATTTTAGAAACTATTAAATTAATTGCTGGGCATCTGAAATATTTCATATTAATGGTAACAAATGAATTTCTCTCATTTATGGTTCTCATAATACATTCATTCATGCCACCTGTATTTACTGAGTACCTATGTACTAGATCTGGAAACACAACAATTAGCAGCAAAAGCATGGGGCGCCTGAGTGGCTCAGTTGGTTGGGCATCTGCCTTTGACTCAGGTCATGAGAACTCAAGGTCCTGGGATCAAGCCCACATGGAGCTCCCTGCTTGGTGGGGAGTCTGCGTCTCCCTGTGCCCCTCCTCCCACTCGTGCTCTCTCTCTCTCTCTCAAATAAATAAATAAAATCTTAAAAAAAAATAAAAGCAAAAGCAAAACCTATTTTCATGGAACTTCCATTTTAGTGAGGAGAAATAGTAAGTAAAATAGGCAGCATGCAAGATGATGATACTGCTGGGGAGACAAGTAAAGCAGGGAAGGGGCATAGGGAATGTCAAGAATGTTAGAAATGGTGGCTGGAGAGGTCTTTACTGGGAAGATGACATTTGAGTGAGGACCTCAAGAAGAAGGAACATTCTGGGCTGAGGGAACAACAAATACAAAGGCCCTAAGGTATAAGCACATCCAGGAGTTTGAAGGAACTGCAAGGAGGCCAGTGTGGCTGGCGTATAGGGAGCAGCCAGCAAACAGCAGAGTTTTGATTTTAAATGCAGGCTTGCCTGACTTCACAATCTTTTTTTTTTTTTTTTAACATCTCTACAACCTCTCACAGAAGGTTCAACTGTAAGTGAAAAAATTTCCTTCTTTTACTAAAAATAGTTTTGTTTTGATCCTTGAAGGAAATGGAGAGCAAGGGACATATGTACCAGTGGTAAAAGTCTTTCTGGACTTAGAGAGAATAAATCAAGACACCCTAATTTGGCCTTTCCTCATATGACCTATTTCCCATTTTTTGAATAATTTTTTTGTTCTGTTTCGAATCCTTTCTATTTATCCTTCCCAATCCCCCTTCTTCTTCCCCTACTAGTTATTTAAAATATTGATATCTAAATTGATAAAAATTGATATATAAAATATAGGCTATGGTAGAAGAATAGCTTAAGGATCACACTCCTTTTTAATATACCTCAGCTTTCTTCTTTTAAACCTGAACCAATATGTATTTTCTGTTGTGAAAAATTTGGTCTAACCCTTTCAGTCTTTTTATTTTTATTTATTTATATATTTTTAAAGATTTTATTTGTCTATTTTGTCAGAGACAGAGAGAAAGAAAGAGTACACAAGCAGGGGGAGTGGCAAGCAGAGGGAGAAGTAGGCTCCCAGCTGAGCAAGGAACCCAATGTGGAGTTGGATCCCAGGACTTTGGAATCTGACCTGAGCAGAAGGCAGATGCTTAACCGACTGAGCCACCTAGGCATCCCCTTTCAGTCTTTTTAATATGGAGTTTTAAAAACTAGTAAAAGATTATGTTCAATGTAAAGACTTAAAATTTTAAGTATTTCAAAAATAAAGAAAAATACTGAGGGTAATAAAATTAACCTCCTAAGCAGATGATCCTGAGAATCAGAATGCCTGATTGATTATGAAAATAATACATGTTAATTATGAAAAAATTGAAAACAAATCTGTAAAAATAAAAGAAAAATATCTGTATGCCAATGTTAAAAGATTATCACTGCCAACATACTTATTTCTAGTCATATTCCTACTATAAAATCACACTTAGACACTGTCTCCTGCCCTACCTACACACTGTACTTGGGAATACATTGTTTATGAAAGTTTCTTTTTGCTTTTTTATGTTAACATTATATGATAATATTTCCTTGACTCATTTAGTATTCTTTGGGAAACATAATTTTCAGTGTCTATATAATTCTACCTTGTGAAGTAGCATAATTCATATAACCATTCCTCTACTGGGGACATGTGGGCTATTTCATTTTTAATTGTATTTGACAATAGTGACTATTCTTATACAGAACTTTGTGCTCCTTCCTTATTCCTTAAATAGAGTCATGAAAGTAAAAATTGTTGCATTAAGGCACAAATACATTAAAGACACTTAATGTCTATTGTCAGATTGATTTCCAAAAGACCTCTTCTCCTGAGTGTATAGTGCAGAACATACATTTGCCAAAACTATTATCACTTTGCTAATTAGATACAGAAAATTTGTTAATTTTTTCATTGACTGTTTAAAATGGATTTCTAGAAAATATGTTACTTGAGTTCATTTAGATTTTTTTTTTCTAACCTTTGTGTACTTAGACAATCTCTGAAATTTAGGGTTGTTATACCACCATCTGCTTTAAGTTAAAAAAGAAAATTTTAAAAAACCTATGTGTTTAGCATCTTTTGGGTATAGCAATGACTTTTGTTGATTAGCAAAGTTTGGTTCAGTTTTCAGGTACGTACTACATAAATGAAAGTGGAAAATTGATGACTGTCTAGTGACTTTAAGTTATTTAAGCCTTCATGGTTGAACCTCACCCCCTCCCCAAATTTCATTGAGAATTTTATATTAAAGTGTTTTTTTTTAAACTAGGTTTTATAAGTAAAGTTATTGACCAGATAATCACAAACCATTTGAATAATCTGATACTAGATTCCGGAAAGATGCAAGGGAACAGAGTTTTCTTGAAAATTTCCTTTCTCTGTTAGTCTGTGTGCTACTTTTAATCACCTAAGGTCAAGATCTTTTCTATAAGTAAAACTGCTACGAGAAAATGATGATTATTAATATTTGTGAGTGTAGTTGACCTACCATGTTACATTAGTTTCAGGTGTACAACTTAGTGATTTGACAAGTTTATACATTATGCTATGCTCACCACCACTGTAGCTACCATCTGTCCAATTACATGGCTCATACAATATCATCAACTGTATTCCTTATGTTCTGCTTTTTATTCTTGTGACTTACTTATTCCATAATCAAAGGCCTGTATCCCCCCTCCCCTTGTCCCATTTGTCCAACCTCCCACCACCTCCCTTCTGGCAACCATCAGTTTGTTTTGTGTTATTTATAGTTCTGCTTCTGCTCTTGGTTTGTTTATTCATTTTTTATAAAATTTATTTTTATTTATTTTTTAAGATTTTATTTATTATTTGACAGAGAGCACAAGCAGGGAGAACGCAGGCAGAGGGAGAGAGAGAAGTTGGCTCCCCATTGATCAGGGAGCCTGATGCAGAGCTGGATCCCAGGATGCTGGGATCAGGATCTGAGGTGAAGGCAGACACTTAACTGACTGAGCCACCCAGGTGCCCTTCTTTTTTTTTTTTTTTTTAAGGTTCCATTTATGAGTGGAATCATATGGTGTTTGTCTTTCTCAGTCTGACTTATTTTACGTAGCATAATCTTCCCTAGGTCCATCCATGTTGTCTCAAATGGCATGATATCATCATTTTTATGGCTATGTAATATTCCATAATATTACAAAGAGATTAAAAAAAGGATGTGGAAAAAAAATATATGTACCATACCTTTTTTAAAAAAATCTATTTGTCTACTGATGGACACTTAGGTTATAACTATGTCTTGGCTATTGTAAATAATGCTGCAATAAATGTAAGGGGCATATATCTTTTCAAATTTGTGTTTTTATATTCTTTGGGTGAATACCCAGTAGTGGAATTACTGGATCAGATAGTAGCTCTACGTTTAATTTTTTGAGGAACCTCTATACTGTTTTCCACAGTGATTGTACCAATTTACATTCCCATCAATAGTGCACAAGTGTTTTCTCTACATCCTCATCAATGTTTTGTTTCTTGTCTTCTTGATTTCAGCCAATCTAACAGGTGTGAGGTGATATCTCATTGTGGTTTTGATTTGCAGTTCCCTCCTGATGAGTGATGTTGAGCATGTTTTCATTTGTCTGTTGGCCATCTGTATGTCTTCTATGGAAAAATGTCTACTCAGGTTTTCTGCCCATTTTTTAATCGGGTTGTTTGTTTGTTTTGGTGTGAGTTGTAGAAGTTCTTTATGTATTTGGGTGTTAACCCCTTATCAAATGTATTGTTTGCAAATATCTTCTCCCATTCAGTAGGTTATCTTTTTGCTTCCTTACTGGTTTTCTTTGCTATGCAAAAGCTTTCAATTTACTGTGCTGTGTAAAATTTTATGTTTGCTTTTGTTTCCTTGTCTTAGGAGAGGTATCTAGAAAAATGTTGCTATGGCTAATGTCAGAGAAGCTACTGCTTATGGTCTCTTATAGGACTTTTATGGTTTCAGATCTCACATTTAGGTCTTTAATCCAGTTGGGGTTTTTTTGTATACGGTGTTAGAGAGTAGTTCAGTTTCATTCTTTTGCATGTAGCTGTTCACTTTTCCCAGCATCATTTATTGAAAAGATACCTTTTCCCATGGTATATTCTTGCCTCCTTTGTCATAGATTAATTGGCCACATAAATGTGGATTTACTTCTAAGATCTCTATTCTGATCCATTGATCTTTGTTTCTGTTTTTGTGCCAGTTACCATACTGTTTTGACTACTACAGCTTTATAGTATATCTTGAGATCTGGAATTGTGATACCTCCACTTTCGTTCTTCTTCCTCAGAATTGCTTTGGCTATTTGAGATCTTCTGTGGTTCCATATAAATTTTAATGTTATTTGTTCCATTTCTGTGAAAAATGGTTTCTGATGGTTTTTTGATAGGTATTGCATTGAATCTGTAGATTACTTTGTGTATATGGACATTTTGACAATATTAATTCTTCCAATCCATGAGCATGGGATATCTTTCCATTTCTTTGTGTCATTTTCAATTTCCCTCATCAGTGTTTTAAATTTTCAGAGTACAGGTCTTTCACTCTGTTGGTTAAGTTTATTCCTCAGTGTTTTCTTCTTTTTGGTTCAATAATAAATGGCATTATTTATTTTATTTCTTAAAAAGATTTTATTTATTTATTTATTTGAGAAAGAGAGAAAGAGAGAGTGCACAGGCAAGTGGGGTAAGGAGAAGAGAGAGAGAGAGAATCTCAAGCCGACTTTGTGCTGAGTGGCTGAGCCCCAAAGTGGGGCTCCATCTCGGAAGTCTGAGATAATGACCTGACCTGAAATCAAAAGTTGAACCCTGAACTGTCCTAGGTGTCCTGAGCCACCTTGGGGCCCCATAAATGGTATTATTTTTAAAATTTCTTTTGAATTTCTCTTTCTGTGACTTCGTTGTTAGTGAAAAAGTTACTTATTGACAATGACAAGAGAAAATCTGTAATTGTCATTTAATTTATGTGCATTGTGTAGGACAATCCTTATTTTTACAAGGAAAGAAACTATCCATTAGCCATGTTGTTAAGTCTTGCTCAGATGAAAAAATATAATCTGACTCATACATTTTGGATGCATTAAAGAATAAAAATATACAAAAAGAAAATAATGACTAAATAAGAAATTATAGGTATTTATAGGATCTATAGACACACAAGTATCTCTAAGGATAAAACAAAGGAAGAAATCACAAAAAGAAATTTTATATTTGAGTACATAAAAATGACAATCTTTTGCAAAAAAGGCCACCTGAAAAAAAAAAAAAGGCCACCTGAAACAAAATTAAAAGACTACAAACTAAGAAATGTATTTGTGACAGATATGGTAAACAATGTGTAGTACAGAAAACTTAAAAGATTGCTTACAAAGTAATAGAAAAAGATGGAGCTTTAATAAGAAAATAGCCAGAGTGTCAGTGGAAAATTCACACACACTGACAAGAGAAGGAAATATATAATCATATATCATATATAAATATATATAATCATATATAATGAAAAATTATTCAATGTCACAAATTGTAAAAATACATTTGGAAATGCTATCTTATTAGCATTTTGCTAAAATGCGAATTTCATCATTTGCCAAAATGGTAAGTATCTAAAGTATTATTAAATCTAGAATGATGTTAAATAAATACTCAAACAGCTGGAAACAATTGATATAAAGTTGTTGGAGGGAATTTGTGCACTATTAAACAAAACCCCAAAATACACATACATTGATACCCAATGATTTCAATTCTAGAAAAGCATCATAGAAAATTAAAAGTAGAAGTGTGATCAGATTATATACCAAAGGCAATCATTCCAGAACTATTCATAATATCAAATACCTGAGGAAAAAATGCCCAATGCCCAATAGTGAATCATGTATCTCCAAAGTGTAAATATTGTTAGACAATTATTAAAGCTGTTTTGTTAGAGACTTCATCGACTTGAGAAAACATTCATGTTGTTAAGGGAAGAAGAGAAGCAGGTTACAAATTATAATTCTAGTTTCATAGTACACAAGTGGTTAAAAGACCATGAAGGAAATTCTTCAAGATGCCAACACCATTAATGGTGTTATGTCTTATTGGTGGGATCCCTAGTAATTTTTACATTCTTCCTGACACTTTTAAGAATTTTTCCAAATTTTTACAATAAACATACATAATAATAATAATCAGAACGAGAGAGAAAGTGAGAGAGGGAAACTTTCACATTCCATGTGGAAATGTTTATTAAAAAATATTAAAGATAGAGACAAAGATAAATTCAGGTCAATTTATGAGTCTGCTAGGTACCTTTCTGCAGGTACTCAAGTATCAAAAACTTGGGTACTTCTTTTGAACAACGGGAGAATTTACATCATCACAGAATTATAGAGCAAGAAGGGACCTTTGCGATCCCCCCAACCGAGGAAGGCACTGTGCCCATTTGGTTCACCAGTTGGTGCCCATTACCCAGTTCAGTATATTTGCAATGAAAGAAGATATGAAGACTACCCCAGTTCACTGTACGCATAGAAAAACTGCTTCCTCCAGAAACAAAAGGGCTTTCTTGCCCAAGATTACACGTTTTCCCCCATGAAATGACACCAATAGTAGCAGTACTTGTGGTTACTACTACTACCAACACCTACCGCATCTCCTGCTGGCCAGGCACTCCCTCAGGTGCTTTATGGTGCATCAATTAACTTAACCCTCCTAACAACCCTACAGGGTAGATATTGTTACTATTTGCGTTAAAGAAGTGAGGAAACTGAGTCACCAGCTGCATCGATATTTCACTCTCCTTTCCTCCCTGCAATGTTAGGCAGATCCTGATGACCCAAAAATTCGCTCTGACGCTAGCTAGCTTGGATCCTCACCAAGGGCCGTCCCTAGGGCGCGTCTGTGAGTGTGTGTGATGCGGGAAGTAGGGACATTTTAAAGACCCGCCGCCGGGTAAACAATATCCTGATGTCCTGTGTTTTACTCTGGCTTCACGCCTGGAGCGCCCCTCCTGGCGGGCCACGGGGACCGGGGATACCACGGAGGACCGCGGCGTCTCTCGCCCTCCCCTGCGCGGCGAGCCTCGGGCCCGGCGGCGGCGCAGCCCCTCTGGACCCGCTGGGCCCGGCCGCAGCCCCCGCCCGCGCCACCTGCGCCCGGGCTCCCGCGTCCCCGCCCCGCGTCCCGCCCCCGCGCCGCGCCCGCGCCCCGCGGTCCCTCCCTCCGGCGTGACGGGAGCACCGGCGCCGGCTGCCTGGCCCTGAGCGCAGCCGAGCCGTCAGCGGGCGGACGGGCAGGGGGCGAGCGAGCGGCGAGCCGAGCGCGCCGCACCGGGGGAGGCTGCCTCCCTGCCCGCCGGCGGACCGCAGCGGGACCGAGATGCGGCTCCTCGCCCGGGGTCCGGCGCGGGGGCGGGGCCGGGGGCGGCGGGCGGGGGCTCCCCGCCGCGGGCTCTCGCCGCCCTGGAGCCCCGCCTGGATTTGCTGCTGGGCGCTCGCCGGCTGCCGGGCGGCCTGGGCTGGGGACCTGCCCCCCTCCTCCAGCCGCCCGCTTCCTCCTTGCCTGGAGGTGAGCCGCACCTGGTCCTTTACCTGGAGTTTGCGGGGGAGGGGGAGGACGGGGCGGGAGGCGAGGGGCGAGGCGGGTGCCCGGGTGTCCCTCCCTGCCGTCGCCTTTTGCCTTCCTTGGAGGACGGGGGCTTTCGTGTGTTGCAGGGATGAAGTTGCCCGCCCCGGGAGGCTGGCCGACAGAGGGTGTGTGGCTTTGCTGTGTTTTGGGGGATGCTTTTCTGTTCGCGCTCCTGCTTTGAGGGCTCTGAAGGACTTTGCGGCGCCCTCTTCAGAGTGCCAGGCTTGAGGACTTGGGCCTTGGCAGATATTTCAGCAAGTGGGATGGCGGGGAGACTGGGGAAGTCCCGCTAGTGGCATTTGGAGACCCATCCCTTCACAGCTCTTCTGGAGAGCCAGATGTTGCCACGGGAGGGTTTCCCGCTTCCCCCACCCCCGTGTCCCTCCTCCCGGTTTCTCCATCGCCTTCTCTTCCCCCTAGACACTGTAGGGGTCTCTGCAAACCCCGTCCTCCCACTCGCCCGCACTCAGCTTCCTGATAAGGCCCTGGGGACTTGCTGAGCCACTGTGTGGTATCACTTGGCATCCTTCTGGCAAAATACGGGTATGAATTAGAATAAAAGAGTGTGTACTTAGGGAAGAGGCGGGTTGGTGATCTAGAAAATTAGAAAAGACAGAGTGAATATGCTCCTTTTGGGAGGTGTTCATCTGGCTGAAGCATCGCCACTGTTTATTTTGTACTTCGAGATTATTGTTGACTTATAGCCAAAAAGAAGAAATTGTGGGTGATGAGATTTTCTCCTGCCTTTAGGAGAACTGGACTTAATGTGCCAAAAATTTACAGGGGGTGTCATTGGTTCTTGTAGTGGGTGTTTATCTTTCCTTTTAGTGTTCCAGAAAGTGCAGCCTCTTAATGAAAATCAATGAGGGGAAGGAAGCAACATTTCTGACCTACTTTGAGTGATTATGTTCGGCAGGATATGGATATGGGGAGTGGATACTGTTTTTAGGAAGATTGCTAGGAATCAGGGTGATGGGTCATTTTAATTTTTGTAGCAAAAATAGGTTAGCCAATAGCCCCTCTGGGAAGAAAGGCCAGACCCTGTTCCTTTGTGTGTGATGCTGTAACTTTTGAATTTCACCCAGGCTTGAATTATAGATTATCTGTGTTCTGGATATCATCCATCACCCTTGGATTTTCATCTTCTTCTCTCATAGTATGAGTCCCAGGACAGACTGAGATGAGAGAGAAGCAGATCAAAGGTGTGTGGGAGCGCACGGGAGTGTTGCAATGGGGGAAATGAGGGCAAGCTCTCAAGAAACAGCTGTGTTTAACTTCAGAGTTGATCAATGTAATTAGTAGTTTAATCTGTGTTCTCCAACTTTACCTATCACCTGGGAATGATCCGTTCTTCCAGTTTTCCACAGAAAGCTGCTTCTTGGACATCCTCAGATTGAACTGTTCTAACCAGACAAATGTAAAGCTTTGCTTCCAGCCCCCAGCCTCAATGGGGACACCATACTTCTTCTGAAATGAGATGAAACGTCTTGAGGTTTTTGCCACACTAATTCTTAGTAGTGAAGGATCTACTTGAAATGTCAGGTTGAGATTTGGGGCCAGGGGACTGATGATTTTTGGTTACTACGACTAGACTGATCCTTTGGACGATCACACGCACCACGCATGTACACCTAGGAAGAACAGAGTAAGAGCCTGCAGCCTAACAAAGAAATAGTGACATGAGAAGGAGGAAGATGACAAAGTTCAGGAACACTGTCTTAAGTTAATCCCAGCTCTTTTGTTGCTCTGACTTTAGAAATTGCATGTGATTCAGTTCCTTGAGGTCTCCTTTGAATTTGCCCCCCAAAAGTGGGACTGCATGACTCATGTAGAGGGATCCTATTGAGCTTGCCTGTGGCTGGTTGTCTTTTTAGAAATGGTGATGCACGGATGCATTGATATTGTTCCCGATGACTGACAGCACTTGTACGATGACTGACTGAAAGTTAGAGGCTCCTTTGGAAATAGGAGAGGCCAAGCAGTCTCCCAGGGGCTGAATCCGCTCCAGAGCATCTGGTCTAACTCGCTGAGAAAGTTTTCTAGAGTTGATTGCAGTTTCTCTCTGACATTGTTTTTGAGAGGAAAGAGAGAGGAGCAGGTATTTTCCAGGCTCTGAGGGTAAGGGTCTGTTGTCCTTTGAGGTGGGGCTGTGGAATTGTAGGCCAGCTCTTGTGGACAAAGATATAAAATAATTATTTTGTGTTCACTCTTACCTGTTTATCCCTGTCCATGATTGAGTAAAAGAAAAGGAAGTGAATGCCATACCCCAGAACAGAGCTATGTGAGGGGGAGCAGAGTGAGAGAGTACAGTGAGGGTCAGCGGCTAGAAACTAAGGGCAGCCTCTTAATAATAGGAGACAATGTTGAAAAGGATGGAAAAGTCTGTGATTCTAACCTCCTCCCCCCATCTCCCCTGTAGTTTGAGTTTCACCCTCATCGACCAGTATTTTTATAAAAGTAGACATGATTACATTATGTAAACTTCAGTTTTCCTTGCTTGCTCCTTAGAAGAAAGCAAGTGAAGAAAAATGAAACAAAATTGGTCTGGGACTAATCAAGTTACAATCACTGGAGTTCAGGAAAAAAACCTTCGAAAAGACAATTGAGTTATGGGTAAAGTTTCACTTAGATTTTTGCAGAGAATGGGACTCTGGGGTGAAACTCATGAAGTATGGCTTCCTTTGTCAAGTCATTGGATTATGGAGCTGAAGAGGGGAGAAAATGAGGATTCATTTTGGAATGAATGTTCAGCTGGTGATCAGATCAGCAGGGTAGAAGCACAAGCACAAACAAGAAAGCTGTAGTTTGGGAGACAGAAAAAAAAGTAAAGTCAGTGTGTCAGAGAGGAAGGACAAGGGGATGTGACTTTGGTCGGTGGTGTTGAAGGGAAAAAAATACAAAGACTAGATGTCAGAAAGTGCAGAATTATTTCTCAGGCCTATGCATGGGGAAACTTAGGAAGGATAAGCATCCTCTGGGTTTCTTGGCACCAGTGTTTTACTTGTAAAAGGACAGAAATAAAAACTGATGAGATTAATATGCATTAAAGGAAAACAATCTATGCAAATCTTAGAGTTGATTATTGCTGAGTTAGTAGGCCTAGATCCTGATAGTTCAGGAAAGGTCTACGGGGAGATTTCAGAGGCTCAGAGGATAGACTTATCCAAGAATGGAATGGACTGGAATTTTTGACTCATTGAATAACAGGACTTAATGGGAGTGCCAGAGGAAAAGAATGATAAAGGCCAACAGATGAATCAGAGGTGGAGTAAGGTATTAGAAGATAGAGTGCATGAGAGTAAAAAGAACAGAACTAAGCGGATTATGTATGCATTATTTAAATTTGGAAAATTAAATCACAAAATAGCTTCTTAATTCACAGCTCTGAAATCCTACATAATACGATTTTCTACCAGTCTCCGAATCTTGAGAAAGATGCCTTTGTGCCAGCAGTTTTTATTCCACAGGCGTTTATTGAATGTGCCAGGTGACATATTGGGTGATGTGAAATTACAAATCAAAAAAATAAAATTTAATTGGGTAAGGATGAGACAGAAATGTCAACAATTGCAATGAAGGGACGCCTGGGTGGCTCAGTTGGTTAAGCGGCTGCCTTCGGCTCAGGTCATGATCCCAGCGTCCTGGGATCCTGGGATCGGGTCCCACATCGGGCTCCTTGCTCGGCAGGGAGCCTGCTTCTCCCTCTGCCTCTGCCTGCCTCTCTGCCTGTGCTCACTCTCTCTCCCTCTCTCTCTGACAAATAAATAAATTAAAAAAAAAAAACACACAAAAAACCAAACACAATTGCAATGAAGTGATTTTGGGCCATGAGAGAAGAAAGGGAAGATCCCATGCAGTGAGGAAGGTCAGAAAAGGCCCTATAGAGGAAGTGAGTGGAACCTGAAAGATAAGGAATTTGCCAATCAGACAAAGGTCAGGTGTGCCTGTGGGCCAGGAGGACATTTCCGGTGTAGAACACAGCTCGAGAAAGGGCAGAAAACTATTGTCTTATAACAGGATGTAGCTGGGATACAGCATGGAGAGCTTAGTGAGAGATGAGTCTGTGAGGTAAGCGGGAAAAGCTTGATCCTAGGGGCCTGTGTGGATGCTGAGAAGCTGGTGTTCATCTGATAGATGTTGGGGAGCAACGCAATAATGGAAACATCAGGAGCAACAAAATACGCTTAAGTTTGGCAACGGGGTGGAATCCATCTCAGTCGGGGAGGAGACAGAAAGAGGCGAGGCCTGCTAGGAGCAGTTGCAGTAGTCCAGGTGAAGGAGGACAGACTCAGTTAAGGAGGAGCAGTGAAGATGGCAAAGAGGGCATGCTGGTGCAAGGTCGGAATTGGCGGGAAGTGGATATGGAGGATGAGGAAATGAAAGATCTTGGCTTGAAGAGGAGATGAGGAACTTGGTTCTGGAGAGGTTGACTTCAAGTAGAGTTGACCAGTAGGGAGTTGGGTATCAGGCCGTGTCACTCAGGGGCCTGGTCTGTGCTGATATGGGAATCACTTGAACAAAAGGCATGGTTGATACTGTTTTATAGGATGCAATCGTCCAAGGAGTGAGAACAGAGGGGATAAAAGGTAAGACGGGTTTTACCAACATTAACTGTGGCAGAATTGGAGGCGTCCACAAAGGAGACATGCAAGTAATGCTAGAGTAAGAGAGATGGACTGTACAGAGTATGAGGAAGGTGAGAAAAGGCTTTGAAGGATAAAAGGGGTGGTTGTAGTGTCCTTCGGCCAAAGAAACTAAAATAAGATGAGGACCAAAAAGGGAAGATTGAATCTGACCATGGGTTGCTGGTACTCAATGCCATGTGGTCCCTGTGGAATGGTGGGGATGGCTTGAGTAGTAACTGGGAGGTGAGGCAGTGGGGGTAATGATAAGAGGAGAATTTTATTAAATAGCCTTTATAGATTGGGTAAGAGATTGGGTCTTTCAAGTCCACACAAATCAGAAGAGTGGCAAAGGGCCCTGTCTTCTGTTTCAGACTTGGAGGGCAACAGTTGGAAATGCCCTTTCAGCAGGCAGTCTCCGAAAGTCATGGGCTGTGGGTAAGGGTGTCAGAGATTCTAAAGTCACACTGTTTTGAAAGGGGTTAGGACTCAGCCTTTGTTTTCAAGCAGTTACGATAATTAATCTTGCTTGTGAGGCTAGTGGAGGTGATTTTCCATTTCAAGCTCTTAAGCTCAGAACCGTTTCTCAGAACCGTTTTAGGCAAATGTGAACAAGTATTCACACCATCAATATTTACAATGTAAAACTAAGAGTTGACAGTTCTGTGAAGTGTCATATTTTAGCACAAGGGATGGAAATAGAGCATAGTATAGAGTGGCACATTTGCCTATCATAGTGTATTCCTCAGAAGTGTCTTGGATCTTATAATAATTCCTTATTGTCAGAAAACACCAGTCAAATTTTGGTGCCTTTTCCTTCCCCCTGAAGAAACCATGGATAATTCTTGTCCCTGAATCTAAGCTATGTGTACTATTTCAGTATTAAACCCATGTTTATTGTGTACTTAAGTACCGGGTACTGGTGGTAGAACAATGAAGAAAACATATGGCCGTGCCCACATTGAGCTTTACAGGCTCGTGGGGGCAGAATTAAAACACTACCCACCATTAAGCATGTTTGCCATAGTGGTATGATGGAAAATTTTGTGTGCAGTGGGAGTATATGGCCATTCTACTCTGGGGTTGGGGGGATTCCCAAGGGAAAGACGTTTAAGCTCAGACATTAAGGATGAGTGGGAGCTTGTTGGATGGAGGTTATGCTTGGTGGTGACAGAACATCTCAAACAAAGGAAGCCTCCTGGCGGGGAGCAATTTCTGCACCCTCCTTTAACCCCTCAACCCTTTAAATGCTAAAGACAAAGGATTTTTTCTCAGGATTGTAGTCATAGCCTGTTGTTTACTCCCGGGCATGTGTTTGCCATTCTACAAGTGCTTTGCACACTCAGGACCGCCCAGTAAGGATGGGAGGGTTGTGTACTATAGAAGGGCACACAGCAGTGGGGATAGGTAAGAGCTGGAACCCATCCAGTATGTGTGTGGCCAGCCAGCTATCCTGGCACAGGTCTGTGTCTATCTGCAGGAAGGAGTTTCTTCTCCTGCTTCATAGGTCCAAGGGTGCACCGTTTCCTAAGTCTGTAAAGGTCCATGTGCTTTACCAGAGGCTCTGAGCACCCTTCCCTTCTCCACCCCACCCAAGTCCATGATATGCTCACTGAGGAAAGGATTTCATCATGTTACTCAGCAAACAGTGATTAGATATCTTTATGTTTAAGACGCCTTAGGGGCTTTAAAGAGGAGTAGGACATACTGCTCTTTAAATTCATACAATCTTTTCTGATTGCACTAATCACTGCCTTGAAAATAAAGTAATGTGGGTGGCCTCCACTTTTTCCATTATAAAAAGAGATTGATCTTTATAGTACATTTAATCTTAATTGACATCTTGTCTCAGTTATACCAGATTAAAGACTGCAATAAAAACCCAGTGATCAGAATATACTGAAGTTTACTCTCAACTCGGTTAATAGCTCTGGAGTTCAGGATACAATTTATTGCTTATTCAAACCTTCACTTTTAAAGTTTTTTTTCTCTAGGTCAGTGGTTCTCAGAGTGTGATCCTAGGACTAGCAGTGTTAACATTACATGGGAACAGGTGCCTGGGTGGCTCAGTTGGTTAAAAATCTGCCTCTGGCTCAGGTCATGATCCCCGGGTCCTGGGATCAAGATCAACAGGCTTCCTGCTTCTCCCTCTCCCTCTGCTGCTCCCTCTGCTTGTGCTTGCTTGCTCTCTCTCTCTCTCTGTCAAATAAATAAAAAGAATCTTAAAAAAAAATTACCTGGGAACTTGTTAGAAATCCAAGTTCTTGTGCTTTGCACAGCAGTCTGTCTTAGAACCATATCCCCAGGGGATTGTTTTGTACCCTGAAGTAGGAGAATCACTGCTCTAGGTATACGGTGAGGAATATAGTTTAGTTGCCTGAAACCCAGCGACTTGTTTCATTGTTAATGCTCCTTCACCTGTAACTCAAGCTAATTTGCTGTTTCTACAGGGCATCTCAGAAACTCCTACAATAAACACATCAAATGGAGCACAAGCTCCTTCCATTACCATGAAGTGTATCAGCAAGCATTTCTCTGTTATCTTCCATACACCAGGTACTAGGCAGAATGCTGCTGATAATACAGAAAGCAGAGGACATTGTCATCCCTCTCTAGGAGCCTGAGGCCTGAGGGAAGAAAGAAGCATGCACTCATGGAAATTAATGAGTCTTTCTCCCTGCAATAGACATTGGAATAGAAAAAAACATGGTAATATTAAGAAAGTATGGTCAGGCTTCTTGGTAAATATTTGCCAATGTTTGCTAGTTATGGGAAGGAGATTGTCGTGTATATTTTGCTCCAACTGCAAAGTGTCTTCTTATTATAGTAGACATAGGATCAGAGGTGATCGAAGAATGTAGTCACATCTGGGCTCTGCCACTGGTTTATGGGACCTTGTGCAGATCAACTTCTTTGAATCGTTCTTTGTCTGAAAATGGAGACAGTAACTCCTGCCTTATCCACATTAGAGTTACTGGGAGAATCTAATGCATTTGAAGATGCTTTGTAAATTTTAATGCAATGTCAGATAGTAGTTATTATGCTTGTCTAAGAACAGTGTTTCTGAGAGGATGGATTGAAGTATAAAAGGGCTAGGAAGTGGAAAGGAAATTTGTTTACTTATGAAAGTATTTTATAGAGTATTTTTCCTAATTATGCAAGTTGTGCATGGTGAAAATTTTAGAAAATAATAGAATGTATTTAAAAATTCAGCCCTACGTCTTCCGCTTGGAGATAATCTGGAATTAAAGTATTAGCTCATTTTCTACTTATGCATTTCTTTTTTAAAAACTACAAGTAAGCCCAGAGTGTCTTTTTCTCTCTTGTTGTAACCGTTTCCCAATGACCCTAACACTTTTTTGTAAATATTTTTTGTAAATATTTCCATTATAGTCATAAAATATTTTAATATGTAATATATTGCAAAATAGTGCATCATTTGAATGTCTGCCACTGTTCACTTATGAGTCATTTACTTCACCATTTCACTGACGATGCTCTCTTCTAGGTCAACAATGACCTCTTCTTCACTAAATCCAGCTGTCATTCCTCTTTTTTACCTGCCAGGTCAGAGGCCCTGGACCTGATTGCTCTGTAATGACTGAAACTTGTACTTGGCTTCTGGCACACCTCACCCCCATGGCTTTTCTCTTCACGGTGATTCTTCTCAGTCGTTCCTGGTTCTGTCTCATCTCCCTGACTTCTTTACACTGGGGCTTTCCAGCCCTTCCTCCTTGGCCTTCCCATCTTTTTTTGTCATCCTCACACTCGTGGTGATTTCATCCAGTTTCTCGGCTTTAAATACCATCTACATGTGGACAGCTCTCAGGTTGACAGTTCTGGGGCAGAGCTTTCCCTGGATTCCCCACAAGCACAGCCTGTGTGTCTCCACGTGGGTAGTTACTCCACAAATCTGACATATCTGAAGTTCATCTCCTGACAATGCCCCAAACTTACCCCTTCCCCATTTCCTTTAATGACAGCTCCTCCCTTCCCATTCCTCAGGCCTATAAAATGTGGGAGTCTCCACAGACTTCCTTTTCTCCCACATCCTATATCCAGTCTGTCCACAAACATTCTTGTCTCTGCTTCAAGACATTTAGCTCTAGAAATTTTCACCTTCTGGACCACACCACAGTCATCTCTCGCCTGGATTATAACTTCCCATTTAGACCTCCTTTAGTCTGATCTCAACAGAGCGGTAAGAGATCACCTAAAACCCAAGTCCAAAACAGTGTTACTGTACTGCTCAGAGCTCTGGGAAGGCTTCATTTTCAATCAAAGCTCTGAGGGTGGCTTACAGGACCCAGTGTGGTCCAGCATCCACTAAGCCCCCAGTGAGGCTTAAGAAAGCCTGTCTTTTACTGCTCCCTCCGTTCTTCTCTTGGCTTCAGCCTCCCCAGTCTCCTTGCTCTTTGTGGAATATGGTTGTGTGAGCTCCTTTCTCAGGAGCTGCCTCTTGGCTCTGCTTGGACCTTCCTTCACTCAGGTGTTTGCCTGGCTTTCTCCCTCATGTGCTTATGGTTTCTGCTCAGTTCTCATCTTCTCAGTAGGACCTTCTCTGGGCACCTGTTGAAAATAGCGCCCTCCTCCTTCTCTCCTCATTTCATTCTTTTATTATTCTCCATAGCACTTTTCAGCGTTCATGATAATATATATTCTAGTTATTTGGGTTTTTAAAAAATATTTATAACTCCCCCTCGATAAATTGCGAGCTCCATAAAGATAGGCTTTTATCTATATTCCTTCCTCTCTCCCAGCTTCCCTCCCTTTTTCTTTCTCTCTTTCAAAATAAGCTACTTTTTCCCTGGTACCTCAAACAGAGCTTGACACAGTAAATGCTTAATAAATGTTTATTGAATGAATAAATTTAATTTGGGGCACTGAGGTTTTTAATTGTAATTTTTAAAATGTTATAATTACATAAACCATGAATTTCTTATTATTGAAGCTAGATGACTTGCATGGGAAATCTTAGGTTGAAGGATATGAACTATATCCTGGCCAACAGTGAAAACTGTAACTTATTGTTACTAACTTGATGGTGGAAAATGCTGTCTCATTGACGCAACTTATGTTTCCTTAATGGCTACTGAGGGTCAGTATTTTTCATATCACTTAACTTTTTATATTTCACTTTTGGGGCAATTCTCTGTTTAGGTTTTTCACTCAGTGTTTTTCTTACGTATATGAGCTCTTCATTGTAGTAAGGATAATATTCAATATACATTGAAAATATTTTTTCCTCGATTTTTTTCCCTGTCTACATGTTTTGAGAGAATACCCAGAGAAAGCCAATAATTACTTACACCATAAAAATGTAGATGGAATTACTTCCCTTAACATATCAAGTAGGAATAAATTTAATTTTTAACAAGACTGATGTTTGGCACATAGTGTCTTCTTAAATTCCCACAGTAGATGAAGTCTCATGTGTTTGGCCAACAAAAATACTGAAGCAACTGCAAAGTGACGAAGAATTCTTGGGCTTGGATTGACAGTCTTTTGTTCTAAGATTCTGTTTTTGAAATTTTAAGACTGCCCTACTTCATTCTCTGTTCCTCATTTTCAGGGGCCGTTCACATGTTTGTCTGTTCGTCTAGTATTTAATGAGTTCCTATGGTTTGTTTCTCTCACAGGAAAGCTAAGAACACGTCAGTCTTTGATTATACCACAGACCATTAAGTGCTGTGCGGAGTCGCGCGCTGGGTTCAGCAGAAGCACAGAGAGGGGGGCAGGTCAATCAGATTAAGGAGGCCTGGCTTCAGAGAAAGTCCTGTTTGAGCGGAGCTTTGAAATTTCCAGAAGCGCATCCCGGCATGCACAGAGGCCAGCCACCTGAGTCAAAGCAAGTGGACCTTGTGATGGTCCAGTGGCACGAACTCTTGGGAGCATTTCAGGGGCTAGAGGGAAGGCACATGGGTAGGAGTGGCAGGGGATGAGGAGGCTGTGAAGAAGGCAGGAAAGCTCTGGGGAGCCACTGACACCAGATGGGAAGGGCTGTTCTGTTGTTGAATGGAGGACAATAAAACAGGGATCTTAATGGAGGCCAGACAATCAGTTGGGGGCCTGCTGCCTCTCCCAAGGGGAGAATAAAATCCAGAGCTAAGTGGCTGACAGAGTGGAGGGGGAGGGTGGCGCTGGATGGGACATTTGCAGGCTCCGGTAGCTGCTTGGTTTTCTGCCTTGGGCTACTGGCCGGACGCTCAGTCTTTCATTGAGATGGAACATTTAGGGGGAGGAGGAGGCTGGGTGGCTGGAGGAAAGAGAATGAGTTCATTATTGACATCCAGAGTTTCAGGTGCCCCAGGGACATCCACACTGGGCTCTCCCCGAGACAGCTGCAAGTCTGCCAGTGCCACAGACACCTCTCGAGCCGGGAGCCCAGGGAGAGGTACTTGAGGCCATTGATGTTGATGAGGTCTCCTGGGCTGTGAGCACAGAGTGGGAGCAGTGTGTCGAGGAGAGGGCACAGGGAAATACCGGGGTTTAAAAAGCAGGCCGATGGGGCCTCCTGGGTGGTTTAGTGGGTTAAGGGTCCAACTCTTGACTTCAGCTCAGGTCATGATCTCAGTGGTCTGGCCCTGCGCTTGGTGGGGAGTCTGCTTGAGACTCTCTCCCTCCTCCTCCACCCTCTGTCAGATAAATAAATAAATGTTCAAAACAAAACAACAAAACCAACAGAGTGAGAAGCAATGGAGAATGAGCCTGAGAAGGGGCATCCAGTAGAGCGATTGCACAGAAGCTGGCTGAGGGTAGCTGACTGGTAAATGTGGAGAATGAGAGACATGTGGTGTTCCTGGATGTTCAGGAAGGCATTTGCAGTGTTGTGTCTTTGTATGCCAAGAAGCGGGGGTATATGCTGAAGGATAGTATAACAAGCAGATCACTGGCTGTTTGAACAAACGTACTCTTACGTATATTAATTTAAGGAACTGATGCTAATCTGGAGGAAGGTCTTCAGTATAATGCTCTAGACACCTCCCCCCCTTCACAAGGGATACATTCTAAGACATCCAGTGGATGCTGGAAATCCTGGACAGTACTGAATCCTGCATATATTATGTTTTTTTCCTGTACATACACTCCTGTGACAAAGTCTAAGTTAAAAATTAGGCTCAGTAAGGGATTGGCAACAACAGTAATAAAATGTAACAATTTCAACAATATACTGTAGGGAAAGTTATGTGAATGTGGTCTCTCCGAATAGCTCACTGTACTGTATTCACCCTTCTTGTGATAGGGTGAGAGGATAAAATGCCTGCGTGATCAGGTGAAGTGAGGTGAGTCACGTAGCATTGGACTGCTGTTGACCTTCTGGCTACATCAGGAGGGGGGATTGTCTGCTTTTGGACATGGAAGAACCATGGAGAGAGGGGCCTCCTATACCTGTGGTATTAGTATGTTATCTCTGAGCTGTTGTTGTTTCACTATTTAATCCATGTTTTGGTTTTGGGAAGGCTTAACCAAATTTTGTAAAGTTAGAAAGCTGGGAAAGATGCCTAATGAGTTGGAAAGCAGAATTAGGATTTAAGATGATTTGAAAGGCTAGAAAAATGGGCAAACATAATTGTTAATGTCGACTGTTCTTTTTGCTTCTGAAATTTAGATGTTCAAGCCTAGGATGAGGAAGTCTTGCTTAAAAGTACTTTTGAAGCCACAGATGTCAGATGGCTGCTAAAAGCAATGATAGGGTAATGTGTCTTAGGCTCTATTAATATGAGCAGAGTGCTTGGCTCCGAGAAGGTAGACATTTAACTTAGGTTAGTGATTCAACTTAGGTGTAATATTTGAAGGGGGATGTTGACATATGGAGATGTTGACTTGACGTGCCAATTAGGAAATGAACTATTTGGAAAGTATGTCCAAATACTTGAGGACTGACCGAAGGAAATGAGAATGCTCAGCTCTGAGGAGACTTACAGGAATCATGATTGTGAACTTCAAATGTATTATGTGCAGTCATGTGTTAAGAGGCATTGATACAGTGCTCATTTAGAGGATGAAATTAGGATTAGTGGGTAGTAGGCTGAAGAATGGAGAATTTAGTTCATCCAAGAAGATGTTTTATTTCTTTTTTATATTTAATTTAATTTTATTTTATTTTTAAGATTTCATCTATTTAATTGACAGAGAGACAGTGAGAGAAGGAACACAAGCAGGGGAAGTGGGAGAGAGAGAAGCAGGCTTCCTGCCAAGTAGGGAGCCCGATATGGGGCTCAATCCTAGGACCCTGAGATCATGAGCCAAGCTGAAGACTGATGCTTAATGACTAAGCCACCCAGGTGCCCATCTTTTTTATTTTTATTTTTAAATTTTTTTTCCAAGAAGGTGTTTTATATCTATAGAGTCATGAACTGCTTCTTTGTACTTTGAAATCTGTAGGGTTCCTGTTTTGGACAGACTGATAGCCTAGGTCACATCTATGAGTTCTGGTTTGCTATACTGTGCCTATATTCCTATGGTGGATCTAAGGGGAAGTTCAATGACTGCTCAAGGTTACATACATTCCTATTGTAACAGGCAAGAAGATAAATCTTTATCCTTGGTGCTTTAGTTCTAGGACCCATTCATTCTTAATTTGTCACATTTAGCACTTTATTCTAAGATTGCAACAGTGTAAACACAAAACAATGCCTTTGGTGTTTAACATCTTAAAATTGAGAGTGGAAAAAATTGGCCATTTGAAATTTAAGTTTGACTTCTATTTGGTAATTCTTGGGCATATCAATAATGCATACTGGGAAATAACTTGAGCCAAAATAACAGGAAATGCTTACACATATCTGAGCTTGGTATGCTAGGGAAATACTTCCTTATCTAAAGAGCAGATAAATATTAACACTATTTGCTCAATTTTTTTATGATTCCTTTTTTTACATTTGACCTTCTGAAAATTAAATGCAGTTTGTGTGCATTCTAGAAAAATGAGGCAATAAAAATACTCATAATCCTGTCAAGTAAACACACTACTCTTAACACTGTAGCATTTGTAATAGGAGTGAAAAATAAAAAGAACAATAGTCAGGTACAATTTTAGGGCTTTTCCTTTATTAATTAATTAATTCATCCTCCAGACTCTAATGAAGTTGGTCCTAATACTTCAAGCATGGTTGAATTACTACTTATGAGCCCCAACTGTTGCCCCAGTACCCATACGCATAACCATCAGGCTGCTCTGTCTACATCACATATATCAGATGTCTTTGCATATATTTCATTCTGAATGTACATGTATGTTTACAAGATGGGAATATTCTGCACAGTTTGGTAATCTTTTTTTTTTTTTTTTGCATTTAACAATTTGCTGTGAACCTATCCCCTCAGTTTGACTCCTAGAATTTTATACAGTGCTTAATGTAAGGTAAGACTCTGATTTGATTTCCTGAATAACCAGTTTTCTTAAATAGTAGTTTGGACAATCTATAATTCATCCTTTCACCATTGATTTGTTTTCTATACCATCTAATGGGTACATATAGATATATTCTTAATCTGTTATTTTATATATAATATGAGACATATGTATACTCGAAAACATTTGATTTCTTTTGGCTACTTTCTATACTCTTTTTTTAAAAAAATATTTTATTTGTTTATTTGATAGAAAGAGACAAAGTGAGAGAGGGAACATAAGCCGGGGGTGGGGGGTAGGGAAGAGAGGCAGGCTTCCTGCCCATCAGGGAGCTCGATGCAGGGCTCTGTCCCAGGACCCTGGGATCATGACCTGAGCCGAAGGCAGACTCTTAATGACTGAGCCACCCAGGTGCCCTACTTTCTATAATAATGATTTTTTTTCTACCAAGATTGCACACAGGACTTTATAATATGATTTTATAAGATACTTCTTGCTTTTCTTTCAAAGATTTCTTAGGTGTTCTCACTTCATTTAGTCTTCAGGTTCAACTTCAAAATAACTTTGAGAAGTTTAAAAAAGCTCGTTGGATTCTGTTGAATCTCTTAGGTTATTTAGAAAAAAATTATCATCCTATTAGACTTATCATTGTGTTTGAAGACCTAGTTTGCTTTGGTGCTTGGAATATTCTGTACTTTTCATGAGCACTGACTTTGTATTCCTAAGTATTTTTTGTTACTATTTTTTTCTGGCAGCTGTCCCCTACCATTTTTTAATGGAGTTTTCCCTGATAGGTTGAAAAGCCATTGGTTTTTGGAAATTAGTTGTATATCTAGTCTCTTATACAGTGGTCTTGTTAATTCTAGTATTTTCTTAATTATCTTTGATTTTCTTGATGACAAGTTCCACATTTCGAGCAGTTAAATGCATGAAGCACTTTAGTTATATTCACAGTAATCTGTATAGCCAACCCTCCCTCTCCCTTTAGGAAAGTGAAGCTTGCGGAAATTGAAGCTCAGAGGCAATGTGTAACTTGAGAAAGAAGTCAGAGGTAGTGAGCCATAAGGCTGGGATACCTGTGTCCCTGGAGACCTCGCTTTCCACTGACCTTCACTGCCTCCCAGTCTGCCTACCCAGAACGGGTCTACACTTAACAGCTTTCTACACTTGCTTCTCTCAGGCTTCATACTGGATCTTACTTACAGCCAACATCTCTTTATAATGTTTTTCACTTTAAGTCAGAACGGGTCTACACTTAACAGCTCTCTACACTTGCTTCTCTCAGGCTTCATACTGGATCTTACTTACACCCAACATCTCTTTATAATGTTTTTCACTTTAAGTCAATCGTTTTTAGATTGCTTTCTCTCAGTGCAGTAATCCTTTCCTCATGTGTTTCTGATTGCTATTCTCCTCTGCTCCAAGGTAGATGTTAGCATTGCACATGTTTTAACAAAAAGAGGTCCCTTTGCTGCTGTGTTTCACCAGTACGCAGGGGCATACGTGGCTGTGACCACTGGTCCTCTTTTCTCGAGGATGTGGTGTCTGTTCAGAGTCCAGTTTCTAGTCCAATTTCTCTTGTCTGGCAAACTTTATTCCCCTGGTACACAGATCACCTGAGGTGGGGGTGGTGGGAGCTCATTCTCTCTCTACTAGATTCTTGTATGGGAAAATTTTATAAGCATTTTTTTAAGAAGGAAAAAATGTGGTTCTTCCACAGTAAGCATACATGACAGGCCCTGGATGTAGGGCATGTTCTGTCCCTGTCTTGAGGTGTGCAGTTGTGGGGGGAGAGAGAACGGAGAAGACCTAAGCAGGAATTGGGGGGTGGTGGTCTGAGGACATCTTAAAGCAGAAGCCTATCAGCCTTCAGATGTAAAAGGCCAAACTCTGTTGTTGGAAAAAACAACTCAGAATTAGAATCAATGGGCTATAGTTCTGTCATTTTACCAAAACGATTTTAATGTTTTTGTTCTCTATTCCCTCTTTCATTAAAAACTTACATCGCAGTTACAGGGTCCCGGCATGGTTATAAGTGTTGGACACGTATTAGCCCATTTAATAGCGATCATTAGTCCACTCCTTCTTATGTAAATGATACTGTTTTAAGGGGTTATTCAGATATTTTATGGGAAGGTTACACAATTGTCTCCACATTTTTGTGAAGTGTATTGAAGATTAATTGAAGCACATTGAACTGCATAAATACGGAGTATATAATTTGGTCAGTTTTGATACATGTATACACTTAGAAAACCAGTAACATAATCATGATAGCCTTTTCTAATACCCCCAAAGGTTTCCTGCTTCCCCTGTGTAATATACCCCTTCATCTGCCCTGTCCCTGGGCAGGCCCTGATCAGCTTTCTGTCACTGTGGATTCACTTGAATTCTCTAGAATTTCATATAAATAGAATCCAATGGTATGTTCTCTCTCTCTCTCTCTCTCTCTCTCTCTTTTTGGCCTGGCTCTCTTCACTTAGCATAATGATTTTGAGATTGATCATGTTGTGGTGTGTTCAATAGTTTGTTCCTTTGTTCCTTTTTATTGCTGAGTAGCATTCCATTGTATGGCTATACCACACATACCCATCTATTTTTAACATATTATAGTTCTAATCATGGTATTTGATATGCTTAAGCTCCAGTATGATAATGTAATCTATGAATATCAAGAACTCATTAGCGAGCGTTTCAAATAGGTTGTTTATAAAGTTCGGCAGCGGCAGCCTAAAATGTAAATGTAAGCATGAAAGGACTGTTGGCGTTCTGAGATATTCTGGGAGGTAATTTAGTTTTCTGTTTTACTCAGTATTTAGTGCTATTTCAGATAAGTCTTGATTTTTTGAAAAGCTAATCATTCAGTTAGTCAGTCAGATACGCTTGCTGTTGGAATTACTTCCACTTGCCTGCCTGTCTGCCTATAGACCATTTTGTTATCATTTAATGTTTGGCAGAGTACAGGGGACAAAGGAGGACCTCCCACCAAGCATTCAGAGGCTAAAATGAGGGCTTTTTTAGTTCATGGTGATGAGCATTTGTATATGCTCTAGATGTGAATAATGTTGGTATTCATTTGGAAGGACAATTAAATGTATCCATTAGTTTCATTTACTAGTTGAAATTATATTTCTAAAAAGAAAAATCCAGCAAAATAGCTAACTTTAATTGCATTCTTCTTTTTTTGGTGGGAAGTGGTGGGAATTTGGTTGACTAACATGTTTGCCTTTAGAACAAAGTAATAATTCTTTTAGACTAGTAGTGCTTCGGCAAACTTTGGGGACCCTTATATTTTTCTTTTTTCTCTTCCCTTCCCTTCTTTTCTTCCCTTTCCTTTACCTTTTTTTCCTTTTTTTCCCTCCAGAGAAATAAAAGGTGCTAAAAGGAACAAGGATTGTGAGACTGGCTAACCTGTCCTATTTGAGTTTATTTCTTCTGTAGCAGTAGCTGATGACTTTGACAGGACAGGGAGAATGATGTGACTCATTCGACTTGTTAGTAGTGAAGTTCTCCGTTCTCTGCTGGGTACAGACACACGCAGACCAGTCCTTAACCCTGACCTTCTTTTCAGCTATGACTTTTTTTCTGACCTCCCTTTCACAGCCAGACCCTTTACCTTTATTTCTTCATCTTTCTACTCTTTTTTTCCAACTCACTATATAGTCTGGCTTTTATCCCAATCATTTTCCTAAACCTCTTGTTATGGTCAGTAATCATCTCCTAATTATTAGTGGTTCTTTATTTCTCATCTTACTCCATTTCTCTGCAGCATTTAGTCCTGTTTCCAGGCTGCTCACTTTGCTTTCAAAGTCACTGAAATCTTGTATCACTCAGTGTTAACATCCTTATTTCTTTAGCTAGTTACTCTTTCCATTTTTGATAAATGGTTTCCCCGGGTTTTTGCTTTTGGTTGCCTTCTCTTTGCATTATACGTGTCCTCTCTGAATCTTAACCATATTTTCCTTTGTTCTTAATTTTGTGTAAATAGAAGTAATACATATTTGCTATACACAATTTGAGTATACATTTGAGAGTACATGGTTTGAGTATATTATAAACAATTTTGAACAAGCAAAAAAGATGAGTATCACCTGCAGTCTCATTGTGGAGAACCATTGTTGGAATTTTTCTTCTGATGCCTGACACAAGCCTTTGTTCAAATGAATCTTAAATCCAACTTCCAATGCTTCTCCAACAACTTCCAACATTTACAGCTCTTTAAAAGACACCTCTGGTGGGATGCCATGGATGCCTTCAAATGAAATACATCTGAATCAAATTTATTGTCTTTCCTCTCTGTACCTGAAACTGGTTTTTCTTCTTGCTTCCATTTCTGACTGGTTAATAGAGACTTGATGTCATTCGTCTTTTTCCTTCTTGTCTCTAAGCTCCACGTCACTCAGTCATAAAACAGATCATTTTAATTTCGTCTACAAAGTCGCTTATCACGTGGTCTCAGGAGACCGTTTTAGCTCTCTCCTTGCGCTCTCTGCTCCCTTCCACTTCAACCCTCTGTCTTACTCTGCAGTCTAACCGTCACTCCCGGTTGTCAGAGATTCTCTTGAGCTTTCTTCCTTCCATGCGGAGCTCATGGCCACATGTGCGAAGCCATTTCCTCTCTCTCTCTGGTGGAGCAAATCTCTAATTATCATTCAAGATCTGGATTAAGTGTCCTTCCTTGTAGCTGAGATACCTCTGTTCAGGTAGAATGAATCTAGGGCCAAACACTTCCTACATTTGCTTTGATTTGTTCTGCCTGGAGAAGAAGCCCATTCAAAGGGCTCCTTCCGATTGCTTTTAGATCTATGAAGACGACCCTTAAAGGATGGACTTAAGGTGTATTTCAGACTACTGACCTGAGACCACTGAGTAGATGTTAGGGAGAGGAAGATTTTTCTTCAGATCATGGAAGAACTGTAACCTTTAGTGATGTATAGCTGTGGGAGTGACTTTATAAACTAGTTAGCTTTTCATCAATAGAAGTGCACAAGCAAAGACTAAATGACCATTTCTCCTAGATTTATTAATTTAATCAACATTATTAATCACTTTATCAGCTGCTGTGCTGGAGGTCTCAGGGTGAAAAAATAAAATCTTTTCTTTAAGGAGCTTATAGTCTAATGTCGTGACTCTCAACCTGGCTGCAGATTACAATCACAGACCAGTGATTTATTTCCATTTCAGAGATCCCGGAGGACAGAGTCTGGGAAACATCCTCCAGTGTACAGCCATGGATGGTTATAATCACGTATGGTTACTTTTCAAAGTGCTATTTATTTAATACCTACTCCAGGGCAGGCTATATGATGTTCATTTATTCTTTCACCAAATACTTTTTCAGCCTCCTCTTTTGTGTTCATCTCTGGGCTAGGTACCAGGAACGTATCAGTGGACAAGAACAGGGTTCCTGCTTCAGGGAGTTTGTAGAAGGGGAGAATATGGACACCATACAAACACGTGACGGTTGGTAGAAGTCTAAGAAGAGAAGTAAAAGAGGGGAGGGGACAGAGAGGAGGCATCTGTTATCTACGAGATCAGGAAAGGGCTTTTGATTCTATGGCTTTCCAGCAGTGCCTGCATGAAGAGGGGGATCAAGCTCTGCAGACGTCTGGGAATGGGGTTTCCAAGCTATAGAATAGCAAGTGCAAAGAGAGAAGTGCAAAGAGAGAAGCATACACTTGACATGTTCAAAGAAGAATGACCCACTGGGGCTGGGGTGGAACGAGTGAGGGGGAAGTGACAGGAGATGTGACACCAAGTGACACCAAGATCACAGGGAGGTGCCTTTTAGGACACATTGAAGACTCTGACTTTTATTCTGATTGAGAGGAGAACCCAGGGGGTTTTGAGTACAGACATAACATGATTTATATGAAAAAAGTTAAAACCAGCTGCTGTGTGGAAATAGTGATAGGACATGGGTGAAAACAGATTAATTAGGTTATTCCAATGATCTAGGTGAGGCATTATGAGGCAGCTTAGATGAAGGTTTTAGGTATGGAATGGTAAGAAGCAGTTGGATTCTGTGTATATTTTGAATTAAAACCTATTTTTATATATTTTTAGGGGGATGATAGGCTTTACTAAGATCTCCCAGGGAGTGACTTTATTTTTTATTTATTTATTAAAAAAATTTTTTTTTTTTAGAGAGAGAGGTGGGCGGGCAGGGGCAGAGGGAGAGGGAGAGAGAGAATCTTAGGCAGGCTCCTCATCCAGTGCAGAGCCCGACTTGTGGCTTGATCTCAAGACCCTGAGATCATGACCTGAAACAACATCGAGAGTCAGATGCTCAGTGGACTGAGCCACCCAGGCACTCTGTGGAGTGACTTTGAAGGTGACCAAGTGCTGGGGCATGTCAGGAGAGGTAGGAGAGCCAGTGGAGGAGAATGGGGGCCCCAGGGCCAGATGAAGAAAGTGTTGAAGGAGAAGCCAGTGAGGCACTGAATCAAATGTGTTGTTAGATGGAGCAAGAGGAAGGCTGAGAATTGATGTTGGATTTTGTGAGGTGGAGGTCAACAGTGATTTTGACAAAAGCAATTCTGATTGAGAGGTAGAGGCAGGAACGTGATGGGAGTGGGTCCAGGACAGAATTGTGAGAACAGGCAGTTCTTGGAAGGAATATTGCTAGTGGTTGTGAGGGGACAGGAGAAAAATAGTAGCAGTAGCTCAAGGGGGAGTGTACATAGTTACCTGGGGGCAGTAATGCCAAACTACTTCAAGGCTTCTTCCAAATGCAAGATTTTGTCCTATAATTAGTGGCTCTGGTTTTATTTATTTATTTTTTAATACCGTGTTAAAGACTTTTTTGAGGCACAAGTATAGTTTTCTCTCCTATTTAATTTGAGACTTTTAAAAATCTAGCTCAGCCATTTTGTTTATACCACATGACTGGTCCTCCTCCTTTCTGGGTTGGGGATGTCTTTAGTTTTCTAGGGCTCCCATAATGAAGTGCCACATACTGGATGGCTTAAAGAACAGGTATTTATGGTCTCACAGTTGGGGAGGTTGGATGTCTAAAATCAAGGTGTCAGCACGATTGGTTATTGTATTCCAGGCCTCTCCCCTTGCTTGTAGGTGACCATCTTCTCCCTCTGTCCCTCTTCCCTCTAAGCCTGTTTTTGTGTATAAATTTGCTTCTTTTTTAGGATACCAGTCGTATTGGAATTGGACCCACTCTAATGACCTCATTTTAACTTGATTACTTCGGTAGAGCTTGTCCCCAAATCAGGTCACATTCTGAGGTACTGTGGATTTGGACTCTATCGTATGGATTTGGGGAGAGGCATGACACCTTTACTTTCTCCTAGGCTCATTTCCGAAGTTTTATTCTGATAACATTTAAAATTTTTCTGCTGGGTGGTTTTTAGGCACAATTAGCCTATTCATTTTGGGGACATTAGGCGTTGCTTTAAGAGAATTGGGGCCAGGAGGTGGATTTCCTGATGTAAAATGAGCACTTGCTGAATCGGAACTTCGGTCAACTGCCTTTTTGAAAAAATACAAAATGAGTTAGAGAGGTGATTTCTTAAAACTTTCTCTGAACATGAGGCTAGACTTTTCTTAGACTTCTCAGTCACTTTCATGTTTGAAATAGTCGAACAAGTAAGCTAGTAGATACAGACTCTCTCTACCTTGGGAGGAAGAAGAGGTAAATCAGTGCCTTCTCTAGGAGTATGTTTACCTTAAATACATGGACCATCTCCCTGGTATTACAAAGATGAAAGCACAGCCTAGTTCTAAATAAAGGCCAACACGTGATCCTGTACTATGTTACCTTTGTTATAGACAGAAATTAAGTTGTTTATTATAAGAAGTTTTTTGTTGTTGCATTATAGAAATTGGCTCATATTTGCTTAGCTGGGTGCATGATCCCAGGAAATGTCTCCAGCAAGATTTTGCCTATCCTGTACTCTCTAATGAGTTGCTTTTCCAGCATCAGGTTTGGTTGGAATACAGGTCATTAAGATGTATCCTCATAAAACAGCTTTGTGACTGTAATGGATTTTACTTGGAAACCATTAAACTACAGAATGTAACTAACGACTGTAGTTGTCAGCACATGGGCCCGCTAGTGCTCATTTCTTCATTAGCACAACAAGGAAGACATGTAAATTTAATTGTGGAATAGCAGATAGTTTTCATGGGTTTATTACTCCCTTATAGGATAAGGCAGAATATAGTGTTTTAAAACGAAGAAAACATCTGTGGTGAAAATTAGTGCTAAATAGAATACTTACTTGGATTTCTTTTAGAAGATTTTATTTATTTATTTGACAGAGAGAGAGAGAGAGAGATCACAAGTAGGCAGAGAGGCAGGCAGGGAGCGCGGGGGGTGGGGGGGTTGGGGAGCAGGCTCCCTGCTGAGCAGAGAGCCCCATGCAATGCAGCTTGATCCCAGGACCATGACCTGAGCCAAAGGCAGCAGCTTAACACACTGAGACACCCAGGTGCCTCTTGGATATTTTTAAAATCACTTTTTGGTTTAGAAACCTATCATTTGGCAATGCCCTGAAGTAATCCCTGAGTGAATCTTTGGGAGACAGCCTTGATTGTTTTTTTGTTTTTTGTTTTTTTTTTGACTTTGTGTTCTTGGTTTAAATAATGAAATAATTTTTTCATATTGTTTAAACATGAAAAAAAAAAAACCCTTTGAATAAGGAAGTTAATTCTTCGCTAGTATGAAATAGCAGCAAACATATCCTCAGTGGGGTTTCCACAGGTTAAGCCTGGCAGTAGTTCAGATAATAACTGTATTAAAGCAGACAATTTGTTAGGATGGATTCTTGTTCTGGGTCCACAGTCTACCTAATTGATGCCCATGGCTCAGTGAAATCGGATTCGATATTCTTGTGCATTCATGAAATCACAACCCTTCTTCCAGCTTCCTCCCTTTATTGTGTTCAGTGACTCTGGAAAGGCATCTTTTTCTTAGTATTTTCTCAGTGACTGTACCGATGGAATACAAAGAGCATATGGAAGCAGATATATGCGTAGGTCTTGATTTTATGTTTTGGTAGACTGGTTTATTTAAGCAGATACAACAGGCGAATATGTTTGTTGAAAGTTTGCCTTTGTACCAGCTGCTGCTTTTTCCTCTTTCCTAGGCTGGCCTGCCAGAAATGCACACCTTTATTTCCACACTGTTTGACAGAAGTTTCCAATTGACAATTTTTTAATGGGTTAATAAGCTCCATGAGAAATGCAATATATTTTCAATGTGTATACTTTAAGAATGTTGAGGAATTTTGAAGAATTGTGCTCAAATTTGATTTTGTGTGAAATGGAATGTTTTGAATTTATTAGAATTATTTAATGTAGAGGATCAGTGCTTCTTAAATATTGTTTATAGAATCGGCCTTAATTTACAACTGCTTAAAAAACATACAGTCTATTTAATTATTCAAAAGAAAAGTTTTTATCTAATTTTTGGGGGCAAATGAATTGCTACAGAGGTAATATTCACCTGGTTGTATATGTGCCAGACTGGGGTGGCATGGGCATTAACCGGGGAGTCAAGGGACCCAGGTATGGCATTTTTCTTACTGGTAGTTGACTGTTATGACCTTGGGGAACTTGATATCTCTTGGACTTGATCTTATCATTTGGAGGAGTTTTTCTCCTCTCAGTCTTTTTGATTGGTTTAGATACTTTATAAGGCTTTCTCCCCCCCCCCTTTATTTCTTGTAGTTTTATATTTTTGGAGAAAGAAGGGTTATACCTTTGCTTCTTATTGGACACTTATTGGATGCTTTTGGCTAAGTGGAATTTTTTGGTGTCCATGATGGTCATACTGGGCAGAGTGATATAGTTTGATAGTTTCTAGAAACTAAGCATTATCTATAAATGGTCAGCAAGAAGGTTTGGTGAATATGGCCCATGATACTGCTGAGTTTTTTTTTTTTTTTTTTAACTTTTAAAGATTTCATTTATTTGGCAGAGAGCACAGGTAGGCAGAGTGGCAGGCAGAGGGAGAGGGAGAAGCAGACTCCCCACTGAGCAGAGAGCCTGATGCGGGGCTTGATCCTAGGACCCTGGAATCACGATCAGAGCTGAAGGCAGATGCTTAGCCAGCTGAGCCACCCAGGGGCCCCGCTACTTCTGTTCAACATGGATGCATGTTTGCATTTTTTACCAGCTGATGATTGGCTCTATAATTTCATCTAGTCATACAAGTTCGGTTGAGTTTAGACATTTATCTTGAGATACTTAGCTTTTCTCAAGACAAAGTTTTGGGGAATTAGAAAGTCTGAGCCTTCTATAATTCTGCCTTGGGTTATGGGATGATCTAGCATAGATAGGACTCAATCTTAGTAATAACTTTTATCTGTGACAGCCTAGGATTTTTTCCTGTAGGAAAAGATTCACAGGTTATTGACATGAAACAGTCATGAGTGAAATTTGCTTTTCTTTTGAGTCTTCCTTAGCCACTGGCCTATGGCCTTATTTTAACTTATGAGACCTTTGTTTTCTCATTTGATCATGTCCCACAGGGATGTTTATAAGAAGAGTTACTCCTGAACAGAGATCCATTCTTAGACAGGCTCAGCATTATAAAGATATCTGTGTTCCACAGATCTCCACAAGTCTATATGTTTAAAAGCATCTTCCTAAATATATAATTTTTCTTCTTTGGAACTATGTATCTGTTGGAGGGGAAATAGAATGAAATAAAATGATCCTTGGGTTTATTAGAATGTGTTCTGAGACAGGCTTGGAAAATTCTGAAAAAGAAATGGTAAGAGGAGGTGTTCTTATAATCTATAAATGGGAGTATCGAGTATTAAAGACTTTGTAGGAATAGTTGGGTGACATATGTCAAGAGCTTTGAAACACATATTCTCACCAAGTATTTTATATTTTAAGTAAATTGGTTAACACTGATGTACTTATAAGGTAATTCATCTCAGTGTTATTCATAAACAACACCAAATTTTATTTTTATTTCTTTTATTAGAGAGAGAGGAGGGAGAGAGAGAAGGAGGGGGAGAGAGGGAGAGAGAGAATCTTAAGTAGGCTCCATACCCAGCACAGAGTCCAACACAGGGCTCGATCTCATGACTCTGAGATCATGACCGGAGCTGAAATCAAGAGTCAGATGCTCAACTGACTGAGCCACCCAGGTGCCCCACAGCCTCAAATTTTAATAGGTGACTGGTTAAATTGTTTCCTGTGTTAAATGGAATACCATGACACTGTTAAATGTGATGACATGGCTGTGTATTTATTTACATGGAATAGGTTTATAATATGTTAAATAATACAGTATGTTATGAAAGCTTTGGTATATAGGCATAGAGATATGTGTATTTATTTGAAAAAATGGAAAACAGATTAACAGTGGTTATACCTGGGTGGCAGGGTGTTCTCCCTCTTACTTCATATGCTTAATCTCTATTTTTAATTTTCTACCAAGAACATGCATTCTTTGAGAGGAAGTAGAATACCACAGGTGAAGCGTTTGAGAGCATAGGACTCCGAAGCCAGCCTGGCTGGGTTTAAATCCCAGTGCTGTCACTTCCTGCCTGTGTAGTCTGGAGGAAGTCACTTTATCTCTTCGTGTCTCTTTCTCATCTGTAAATCAGAGATGATAATCATAAGTAACAGTAGTACCTACCTCATAGATTCGTTGTAAGGTTCAATATACTTAAATGTATGTGAACTTTGGGAACTATTTATAGTTAGTACCATATTAATGTTGCCTATCATTATTAATAATAGTTATCAAGTGAATGAGAGACAGATGGACAGACAGACACACTGGCATACCTAGAACTCACTGGTAGAGGTAATGATCTCTTATGGTATCAAGCATATCAAATAGAAACAATTTGGTAAACTTTAAAGAGGGATGTGATGATTAGATGTTCATCTTTCCCCCTTATTTTGTTAACTTTTAAAAATAGAGTGTAATTCACATAACATAAAATTAACTGTTTTATTTTTAATTGACCCTTTTAAAATGAAGAGTTCAGTGGCAATTAGAGTATTCACAATATTGTGCAACCGTCATCTTTGTCTAGTTCTAAAACATTTTCCGGCATTTCAAAATAAAACCCTGTGCCCATTAGGCAATTTATGTCCATTCCCCAATCCCTCCTGTGCCTTGCAACCACCAGTCTGCATTCTTTGTCTATGTACTTATTCTGGATATTTCATATAGATAGAATCATATAATACATGATTTTTTGTGTCAGCTTTCTTTGACTCAGCATAATGTTGTAGGGGGGTGTCCACAACATAACATGTAACAGTAGCTCATTTCTTTTTATGGCTGATTAATATTCAAGAGTGTGTGTGAGTGTATTATGATTTGCCTATCCTCTGATGGACACTAGGGTTATTTCTTCATTTTTGCTCTTGTGAATAGTTCTGCTATGAGTAGATGTTTACTTTTATTAAATAATAGTTTCTTTTGGTGGTATTGGTGGTGTATTTATTGTGAAAAATGCAGAAAAAAATTAAAAATAGAACTACCCTATAATCTAGGAATCCCAATACTGGGTATTTACCCCTGAAATATAAGAAACATGAATTCAAAGTGTTACTTGTTTCCCTATGTTTATTGCAATATTATTTATAATAGCCAAACTATGGAAGCAGCCCAAATGTCCACTGATAGATAAATGGATAAAGAAGAAGTGGTATGTGTATATATATATGTAGTGTGTGTGTGTATATGTGTGTGTATATATATATGGGAATGTGTGTATGTGTGTGTATATATATGTGTGTGTGTGTATATGTGTACATATATATGTACATATGTGTATATATATACATATATATATGTATATATATACATGGGAATATTACTGAACCACAAACAAGAATAAAATCTTGGGACACCTGGGTGGCTCAGTTGGTTGAGCGGCTGCCTTCAGCTCAGGTCATGATCCCAGTGTCCCGGGATTGAGTCCCACGTCCGGCTCCTTCCTCAGCAGGGAGCCTGCTTCTCCCTCTGCCTCTGCCTGCCACTCTGTCTGCCTGTGCTCACTCTCTCTCTCTCTCTCTCTAACAAATAAATAAAAATAAATAAAACTTAAAAAAAAAGAATGAAATCTTACCATTTGCAACAACATGACTAGAGCTAGAAAGCATAATGCTAAGGCAAATAAGTCAGTCATAGAAAGAAAAATGCCATATAATTTCACTCATACATGGAATTTAAGAAACAAGGCAGATGAGCAAAGGAGAAAAAAAGAGCCAAACCAAGAAATGGACTCTTAACTATAGAGAACAAATCAATGGTTTCCAGAGGGGAGATGGGTGGAGGAAAATGCGGGAAATAGAAACGGGGATTAAAGAGTGCACTTAACATTATGAAAAAAATTTAAAAATTTTAAAAATTAAGAACTGCAAAATGCAAATAATCCTAATTTACATTTTAGTATAGACCCTTTCAGTATTTTTGTGCATCTATACACGTATAAAAACACAGCTGTGTGGGACACCTGGGTGGCTCATTTGTTAAGCATCTGCCTTCCACTCAGGTCATGATCCCAGGGTCCTGGAATTGAGCCCCACATTGGGCTCCATGCTCGGTAGGAAACCTGCTTTCCCTCTTCCACTCCCCCCTGCTTGTGTTCCTGCTCTCACTGTCTCTCTCTGTGTCAAATAAATAAATAAAATCTTTAAAACAACAAAACAAAACAACAACAAAAAAACCCACAGCTGTGTACAAAAATAAACCTTTTAAAAAGAAAATTGAAGATCATATTATACATTCTGGGTTTTTTCCTCATTAAACTTTGTTTTAATGGGTCTTAAATTCTGTGATAAATTTTTTGGTCAAGTTGTTTCCATGAGAAAGTACTCTCTCTCTCTCTCTTTTTTTTTTTTTTTTTGAAGGTACTCTTTTTTAAAAACTAGTAGCTTAAAACTCTCACCCACGCATAAAACAAATGGTCCACAAAATGTTCTCCTTTTCTGCTGAAGGTTTTACAACGCGTTGGTAAAATTAACTAGTCTTTTACCGTTAAACTTCAATGACCAGTTGAGATAAGGAGTTCTGAGACCATTCTTCCACCACTGATTAAGACTGGCATGGTGGCTATTAGGCGTAATATTCATCTAGCTTTCTGCGCTTCTGGGCAGACTTGATGACTTTGCCGGCTCCAGCTGCCCAATTGTCCACTGTCTTGATGACACCCACAGCAACTCCCTGTCACATGTCATAAACAGCAAAATGGCCAAGAGGAGGATAGTCAGGGAAGCTCTCAACACACAGGAGCTTGTCAGAAACCATATCAACAATGGAGCTTCATCAGATTTCAAGGATTTGGGTCATCTTTCAGCCTTTCCCCCAGCATGATGACTGATCTTCAGCAAATTTGCAAGCAGTGTGAGCTGGCCGACAATCCAGCACAGGTGCCTATCTGGCATTGATTTGGCCTGGATTATTCAGGAGAATTACCTGAGCCATGAAGCCACCTGTTTCCATTGCTGGGTCACTTTCGCTATCACCAGGCACAATACCACAACAAACATATTTGAGAGATACATTCTTGACATTGAAGCCCTCTTTGTCCCCAGGAAGAGCTTCCTTCAGAGCATCGTGGTGCATTTCATCAGAGTTTACGTCAGTTGTAATGTCGACTGGAGAAGAGGTGGCCGCCCCGCAGGGTTTGAAAACCCCCCTCTCCACGTGGCCCCGGTGCCAGTACCATCCATTCTGTACATGTCTTGGAGAGATAGACCTAAGAGCTGGTCAGTTGGATGAGTTGGTGACAGGATGCAGTCCAGAGCGTCCAGCAATATGGTTGCACTAGCATTGCCGTCTTCACCAGAGACTTTTCATCCCTTGAACCAAGGCATGTTAGCAGTTGGCTCTAGCATGCTGTCACCATTCCAACCAGAAACTGGCACCAATGCTACTGTGTTGCGGTTGTGGCCAGTTTTCTTATGTAGGTGCAGACTTGCTTAATGATATTTTTGTGTCTCTTCCGGCTCTAGGGTGGCTCAATGGAATCCGTTTTCTTAATACCAACAGTTCTTTCACACCCTGTGTGAGATCAGAAGGGCATGCTCATGGGTCTGCCCATTCTTGGAGGTACCTGCTTCACATTCTTTAACACCAGTAGCAACAATCAGGACAGCAGAGTCTGCCTGAGTTGTGCCTGTAATCATGATGTTTTTGATAAAGTCTCTGTGTCCTCTGGTATCCGTGGAGGTCACATCATACTGGCTGGTCTTGAGTTTCCTCAGGGCGCTATCGGTGGTGGTAATATGATCACATTCAATTCTTAAATCTTAATTTAATTTAAATCACAATTTAAGTTTATCCAAGACCCAGGCATACTTGAGGGAGCCCTTTCCCACCTCAACAGCTGCCTCCTCAAATTTTTCCATAGTTCTCTTCTTCCCACCACATTTGTGTATCAGACGGCCAGCAGTGGTAGACTTCCTGAATCTGCCTGTGCACCAAAGACAATATGGATATGAATGTTTTCCTTTTCATTCTGGCTTAAATTTAGTGATGGTTTTCATGACACTTGTGTTTGGGTGGCAAACCTGCTGTGAACAAGCTAGATTCTGTTTCATGTCAGTACTTACCATCTAACATTTTTTAATATTTTCTGAAGTCTATAAGTATTCTGGCTCATCATGGTTTTCAATAAACAGTATTTATCTTACCAGTCTCTTGATAAAAATTTAGCTTTTGGCTTCTATTTAAAGCTACGATGAATAACTTTTTAGATAAAATATTGCTTAATTATTGTCCAAGGATAAAGTCCTAGGAATAGAAGTGTTTTGTCAGAGTATGTGCTTTTTTTTTTTTTTTTTTAAGATTATATTTATTTGCTTGACAGAGAGATAGGGAGCACAAGTAGGCTGAGAGGCAGACAGAGGGAGAGGGAGAAGCAGGCTCTCAGCTGAGCAGGGAGCCCGATGCCGGGCTCGATCCCAGAATGCTGGGATCGTGACCTGAGCTGAAGGCTGACACTTAACCTACTGAGCCACCCAGGTGCCCCAAAGAGTATATGCTTTTAAGGCTTTTGACACACACACGGCCAAATTTCTCTCCAGAACTGTTGTGCTGATTTACATTCCTCTCAGCAGTATTTGAGTGTCTACTTCCTCTTTTATTTGCTCAGATTCTTTTATTTAGTCATTGTCATTTTAACAAAAAGTGTATCTGTTTATGTTGTATTTTTATTTCTATTCATATAAAATGTTTCACTATATGTTTGTTGTTTTCCTTTTGTGAAAGCCTACTTCATGACTAGTGAATTTTGTCTTTTTCTTAATAACTAGAATTTTAAAAATACATAATGAAGTTGTAAATCTTACAATCTGTTATAAATATGTTTCCTAGTTATTTGTGTTCTGTTGTTATTTGGTCACAGGGGACTTAAAAGGTTTATGTAGTGAAATCTATCATTCTTTGCTTTTTTTGGTTTCTGCCTTTGTGCATATGTTTTTCTAAGTTTTCCTTAGATGATTGGTATTTGTGCTTGGTGATGAGCAAAAATCTTACATTGTCCTGTGTGAATGTGGTTTAAAACTTACATATTGTTCACATATGCTTCTCAGTATCTATTTGCCAAATAAGAATTTTCCCAGTGACTTAGACAAAATTGCAGTTACCTAAGAACTTCTTGAACCATCAACCCAAGATCTTTTGTGTTAAACTTCAGAGAGAGACGCAGATCATAGAAAACAAGGGCATATATTCAGGGAACATGTTTCCATGGCGTGGCTTGTGTCGGAACATATTCTCCTTGTCTTCTCTCTGTATTTTCTCTGTGTCCAGAGTCTTATAACTTGCACTGACTCTTGAGGCAGTGAGATCCTCATTCATCAAACAGATGGAACTTGTTCATCATGCCCAATTTACGTGTACAGGAAGTTGGACTGGTTCTTTTTGGGTGCAAATTGTGTTTCCCCTTTGAAAATAATTTAACTGGAATACCACAATTCTGAGGCATTCCAATTCATTTGCCTTTTTCCGTCTTAGGGAAACATACGAGTCAATGCTAACCTAGGTAAGAAGCTAACATCTTTTCTTGGATTAAAAATTGGAAGTGACTTTTCTGGTGGTATAAAAAGCAACATCTGTTTACTTTAGGTTGAGGATGTTAATGACAAGTCATTTAATCTTTATTTGTTTTTGGATTTTATTTCTAAATGATCTGGACTTTTTCTGTTTATACAAAAAGAAACATGTTTATTATGAAGGGGATCAGAGAATAGAAGCAAACAAACATGCCATGATGGTAACTATTGATACCTTTGAACAGATCCGTTCAGATCCCTTTCATGATATATATAGTCATTCATGCATTTTATAAAAATATGGTCATGTTATAATCATATCATGAACATATTGCCATGTCAGAGTAGATGTATACAGTTTAAAATAAATGCACCACATGCTACTGTGTGGGTGCATCAAAATATAATGTGGCAGTTCCCCATTGTCTGTCATTTAGAATGTTTCTAATTCTTGATATTACAGGTGTGTAATAAACATTACTGTAGCTATATCTTTGCTGTATCTAGATATTTACCTTTACATATTTCCTTAGGACAAATTCCCCAAAATGGGATGTCTCCAATTTCCTAATCTCTGAATCTTATAAATTTTTTTTTTAATTGGAATTGCCAGGAAAGTGAAAAATATAGCTTGGGTACCTTTTAAAATGTATTACATGAAATCAAATAAAAATCCTTTAAGTTTAAAGGTGTTGTTTATCTTTCTATTTCTCTCTCTCTGGCAATTCATCTTCCCCTCTAATTCATTTTCTTCATTGTAGAAAACAAATGTGAAAGGGTCAGTGTGATAGGAACTCTAGATTTTTTTTTTTTAAAGATTTTGTTTATTTGACAGAAGTCACAAGTAGGCAGAGAGGCAGGCAGAGAGAGAGAGGGGGAAGAAAGCTCCGTTCCGAGCAGAGAGCCCGATGTGGGGCTCGATCCCAGGACCCTGGGATCATGACCTGAGCCGAAGGCAGAGGCTTTAACCCACTGAGCCACCCAGGCACCCCGGGAATTCTAGATTTGCTTACTATCTTTATTCTTTTTGAAACATCAGTTGTGTGTGTGTGGTGGAGGGGGTGGGGGTTAATTTTGAGGACAGGTTTTTGGAATGGAGGTGTTTATTCTTCTGACCATGCCTGTTCTATCTATTTTGACATTTGGGAAAGTTCTTACAGTTGACCTTACTGTTGGCTGATGATTACTTACCTTGTTTTCAGCTTCTGCCTTCTCCTTTTCCATGGACGTGTAGTTGCTGAGCCAGATGACAAATATAGAGAGAAGATAGGTCCAGTGTCTCTCAGCATAGTCATGCAATCTGGTGTGGCAAATACTGTAGTAGGATCACTTCTTATATAATTGAGTAAAGCAATTGGAATATTAACTGTAAGTTATTTGGGCAGTGCTCTGTTTTCTATTTTGGGTTCTCTTCCTCACAAGTCTTAAAACTTTGTAACCTAGAGCTTTATAATTTTATCAATGATGAGTGATCTGATTCTGAAAATGAAGCTACAGACTGGGGCTAAAATATTCCAGGATACAAAAATATCAAGATGCAGAACAGTTTCATTGTCAACAAAGTCTTTGAGAAATGGTGACTCTCTCTCTATTTCTTGAAGGTTAAGAAAGAATTGTCTACTTGTTTGCTTTCATGTGTTTAGATTTGTTTGTCTCGGGTTTCAGTTTCTGCTGTGATCACTGAGCCCAGAAAAGGGCACAGCGCTAATTTAGGAAAAGACCTGAGTGTGTGAAGGTAATCACACCTTCAGAGAGAGATTTGTTGCCTGGAGAAGAAATGGTGCTGTTATTTCCACTGCTTTAATTAAGACACTGGCCAATGCAGTCTTGTTGACTGATAAATAACCCGCTTTAGGAAAATCTGTTGTATAAGGATTTCAAGCTGAAATCGGAAATGTAGTGATATTATCAGTAGAAAAAGATTTTTCATTTTTGAAGGATTTGAAACAGGCCTTTGACTTTGATAGTGTTTATTAGTGCGGGATTAAATTGTTGAAAAAACTGCAGGCAGCGAGTAGCAAAGACCAGGGATTAAAATTGGTGTCAGGAAAATTTTAGGCAGATAATTTGTGTCCACTGACACAAATAGGTTATACGGATATAATATTACGGTTCACAACCAATTTATCAGTTTTATGTGTGGTCCTAGATTTTGATAGAGAATTGTTTTGGTAAAGATTGTTTTGATAAAAGATTAAAGCCCAAAAGGTATTTTTGCATATATTGCAAAAATTTACAAAATATATGAGGACAGACTTTGTAATGTACTACATGATTATTTCCTGGAAACAGAAATCTGTCATTCTATTAATATACATGGATACTTTTATTTGTATGGGGTTGATTTACAGTCATAGTTAACTTTTTTTCCTACAACAAACCACTTTTTTTTACAGCTTTATTGAAATGTGATTTATATACAAAAAGCTATACATATTTAATGTAGACAATTTGTGAGTTTGGACATATGCATACATTTGTTGAATCACCATCATAATCAAGGTAATGAACATATCTATCATCTCCAAAAGTTTTCTTGCATAGAAGTTACTTTCTGAAGTGAATCAAATAATGTTCAGTTTATATGCAGTTTGGTTTTACTATTTTCTCATGTAAAATAGTTCCATATTATAGGAACCAATAGCTGTCTAATGAAATTGGGTGAGAGAAAAAGTTTGCTGATTTCTTTCTTTTTTTAAAGATTTTATTTATTTATTTCACAGAGAGAGAGCACAAGTAAGCAGAGCTGCAGGCAGAGGGAGAGAGAGAAGCAGGCTGTCTGCTGAGCAGGGAGCCCGATGCAGGGCTCTATCCCAGGACCCTGGAATCATGACCAGAGCCAAGGCAGCCGCTTAACCAACTGAGCCACCCAGGCGCCCCTAAAGTTTGCTAATTTCTTATATTAAATGGGTGCTTTGTATAAGTCAGTATTTGAATTTTAAAATCTATACCATGTTTGCTTCACTTCAGCAAAATTTTTTTGGTTATTTCTTTTATCTTTATATTATTTAGGAATCACATTATTGTGACTATTTTTGAATAGAGTAGATAATGTGTGACTTTGAAGTGCTTGATATTCTGGAAATAAAGCTGTGTTCGGCTATCATGTTCAGCTTCTTCTTACAGCCCCATTTTAACCAAATCCAGTATTACCAGATAGTTATCTGGAAATGTCACTTATTTAAGCATTCACTCTTTTACCGTATACATTTAAATCTTGGTTTTGGTGATAATTTTGGTCTGTGAAGTTGCTGCAAAGACTAAATTAACAAATACTGAGCCTTTGCTCCCACTGGGAATAGAAGACTCTGGTTACAACATTTTCATCAGCTGATCAAAACATAACCTTGTGTTTGTGTATGTTTCCATTTAAAGGCATCTTGTTTAATATACATTGTTAACTCAATGATATGGAAGTCATGACCAAGGACACTGTAACTCACTCTTGAAGGAAGCTTATGTGATACATGTGTTTTCTCCATAAGGTACGTCACAACCTTCAGCACTATGCTTGGGACCATTTTAAAAGGTGAAATCACCCGTATATAGAAAAAAAAAAAAAAGGCAAAAAACCCGACACACAATGTGCTGCCCAAAGGACTTGTTTAGGACATGAGAGGTGAAACAGGAAGGCAGAATGTCATCTTGTTTGATTTCAGCTGGGAACATACATGTTGGATGACTCAAATTTTTTGCCACTCTGGGCATGGCTGTGAATGATGGTGAGAGCACCACGAATATTGCCCTTGGGGTTACAGATAAATTTTAGCAAGCAGAAGAATTTGCAGATGCAGCCCGTGCAAAAAATGAGAAGCAACTGTAGCTGTTTTTGGAAATACTTTGAAATATTTCTAAAATGAAGTAGAATTGGACATAATTTAAGCTTAATTTGATGCTGTAAGCTCATTATGAAGATGCTTATGAGGATGATTCAACAGGATTTAGGGTCTGTCATTGCTGCTCCCAATGTGTCTGACTCCACACCAGTGTCCCCAGTGGTTAACCATTGTCCTCTTTACCCCCTGCCCCTCCATCCTTGCAACCCAGCTGGTACTTCTCACTGTGGCAGCTTTAGGTACTTAACACCTTCATTCCATTTCTTGCTGCTCCTAATGTGCTGTCTCCTATAACCTGGGAGGAACCTGGAGATTTTAGGAGAAAGCAGAAAACCACACTTACTGAATGATTAAGAATAGTTTTTAGATATGTTAAACTCCATCAACTTTAGAATGAGACTGAGAGAAGAACGATAGTGCATTTGTGACAGTGATTTCCCTGCTGACCCCGAGGCTCCTGTTTTGTTAACATTTTGTTTTCTACAATGTATAAGTTAATTCAGAATGGTGGAGTTTCTGTCATTAGGTCGGTGTGGACCAACACTCAAGTTTGGGTTAATTTAACATCTTGAGCTGTATTTTTCTTTTGAGAGTATATATAGACTGTGGTAGAAAGCAGATTTCTGTTGGTCATTTTTGCATACATCCCTGTATATAGGTACCATATTTTCATTTTATAAGATTGGATGCTGATGTCTGGAAACAAGCTCAATATCTTAGAGTAATAGCAGAACTGATGAGGAAGTCTGCCAAATTCTTTGTCCAGTGTTCGATCACATTGCTACCACATTTATAGAATTTTGTTTTACGTCTTTCTTCTTCAGGCCAGCTTTAAATTTTTTCATGGTCAATTTTCTAGAGGCTTCTTAATCATTAAATTTCTTGGGATTTAGTCCAGTAACTTGCTCCCTGGTCTAGTTGCAAATGCAGGCTGTGTGAAATTTATTCCCTTCTATGAACAGTTGCCGATTTGGAGCTACCTTCTGCCAAAGGACCCATTTCAGATACGATTTTTGTTACACTTTGCTTATGCCAATTGGAATGTCCTTTTAATCCCTGCTTATCTAAGATTTAGTTTCAATCATATTTTTGTTGCGGTGCAGTATCTGTTAGGGTGTTACACATTGTTAATGCCAAAACGATCACTCACTCAGGATAGAGACATGACGTAATCGATGTAATGTAAACCTAATGATTGCATATAGATCTATACTGCTTAATACTATAGCCACTAGCCACATGTGAGTGTTGACCACGTGAAATGTGGCTAGTCCAAACCGAGATGTGTTGTAAGTCCAGAACTCACACTGATTTTTACAACTCAGTACAAATAAATGTAGTTTTTCATTAATATTTTATATGTTTAAATATTTAAATGATTATACTAGTTCAAGATATAGTATTATAATTAATTTTACCTCTTTCTTTTCCCTTTTTAATGTGGCTACTAGAAAACTTAAAATTACATATGTGAGTCACGTTTGTACTTTATAGTCTATTTCTTTTGGGATGTTATATAGCTGGTATCAATATGCTGGATGTTTAAAGTGTACAGACCCTCTCTCTTATTTCCTTCTCTGATCTTTCCTCCCCTACTTTGAATACACCTGCTATGTTGTCCTTTTTGTAGAAGGTAAGAAATATAATACCCTTGTCCAATGATGAACTCCCTAGTGTCTCACCAACTACACTTCTCATTATAGGCAGTAGTTATGCACTCCGTAGAAGTTCCCAAGATACCAAATTAGTAAAAGCTGAGTAATATAAGAATACACACACACACACACACACACACAAACACGAGGAAGTTAAACCAATTGGCAATTTAGAGAAATCACCAAAGCTGAAAAAAATGTATTGAAAATTGGCTGAAAGGAGATTTGGAATAAATATCAGCAATCCTTGCTCAAGAGACTTTTTTTTGAAATTTTTTACTGTCAGTCAATAAGAACTGAATATTTTACCAGGGTGTTGAGTAGCGTGCATTTTAAAAAGCTGGATGCTATTGTCCAGTATATAGAGGTGGATGCACTCCAGGATACGTTCTGCTCTTTATTATTTTGCTTAGTATAGCATCAAGGACAATTTTTTAAAAAATATTTTATTTATTTATTTGACAGAGAGATCACAAGTAGGCATAGAGGCAGGCAGAGAGAGGGGAAGCAGGCTCCCTGCTGAGCAGAGAGTCTAATGCGGGGCTCCATCCCAGGACCCCGAGATCATGACCTGAGCTGAAGGCAGAGTCTTAAACCCACTGAGCCACCCAGGTGCCCCTCAAGGACAATTTTTATTTGCAAATTTGCTTTATGGTAGTATTTTTAGATTTCTAAAGCCCTTACTATAAAAGCAGCATTGTACTCATTTGAATTTAGACAATGTAAATATATGTATTTATTTTTATACATATATTATATATAAATATATATTTTATGTTATTTATATTTATTTTTTATATATTATACCCCCCACACACAAACACTAATTTTAATATGCTTATCACAATTAAGTTTCTACCTTAAGGCAACAATGGAGATCCATCTCTAATATTTGCTGGTGAATTTAATGTTTGATATCATGTGATAGGTAAAAAAAAATATAATTGAAAAAAGGCTATCCACTTGCTGGCTATAGAGGGAAGTGGTATATTCTGGCTCAGAAATAATGTTGATATAGTGGTGCTGACACTATTCTTTTCCTCTGAATGTTTTGTAAGGGTATCCTCTCTGGATTTCTCTGTTCTGTGGAGCTGGTTTTAGATTTGGTTAGTTACATTAGGCAAAAAAAGTGCCATAGCATGAAATAATTGATCATTTTATTTCTTGTTCATCACAACTGATCAGCTTGGGTGCCTATTTGAGCTGGTTTTCTCTATGCTGGGTCAGTGCTCTTTGAAATGTCAACAAGTTAGACTAGTTACCAGGTTAGAGGTTAGGCCTTAGTTAACTGAAGTGGTCTTTTACTGACCTTTTTTTTTTTTTAAATTGGCAAAGGGAGGAAGAACTTCAAAGTTATGTTTTGCCAATTTTCTTTCTTTAATAACTTGGTTTTATTAGTGTTCCCTCTCTATGATTAATTGCCCCTAAATATTCCTCAACCAGAAATATTTATTCTCTCATTTTTTTAGGAGGCTTGGGTAAGTACATCTGTTAAGTTAGAAAGTTTAGGTTGGTTCCTTCCATTAATAAAATATTATAGTTCTAGACGAGAAGACAGTCTTGAAGATAAATGGTTTCTGAGTTCTTTGGGTCCTACTCATTGCTTTACGATGTTTAAGTGTAATAGCTACTCTTGAATGCATATTTGGGACCACTGCTCTCCTGTATGCCTCTGTGTGAATTAAAAAAGAGATGGCGGTGCCTCCTGGGTGAGCAGAGATTTCACCGTGTGCCCTGGTGCCCTTCATCAGTGCAGTGAAGACTGAATTTTTTTTTAAAGATTTTATTTATTTATTTGATAGGCAGAGATCACAAATAGGCAGAGAGAGAGGAGGAAGCAGGCCCCCCGCCGTGCAGAGAGCCAGATGTGGGGCTTGATCCCAGGACCCTGAGACCATGACCTGAGCTGAAGGCAAAGGCCCTAACCCACTGAGCCACCCAGACGCCCCATGAAGACTGAATTTTAAGACTCCATCTCCCTCCTTTCCCTCACGAGGATATGTTTATAGTGCTCAAACTGCACAGCCATGCAAGGATTCCTTAAGGAATATATTACATACATTATCTAATTTAATCTAAAAGTTATTTCAGGGCGCCTGGGTGGCTCCGTGTGTTAAAGCCTCTGCCTTCGGCTCAGGTCATGATCCCAGGGTCCTGGGATCGAGCCCCACATCGGGCTCTCCGTTCAGCAGGGAGCCTGCTTCCTCCTCTCTCTCTGCCTGCCTCTCTGCCTACTTGTGATCTCTGTCAAATAAATAAATAAAATCTTTAAAAAAAAAAGTCATTTCATATCCACCCAACTATTAAGTCCAACTGCTCTTACTTATTTTACTGGAAACATTTATTTTTATGGCCATATAGATTTCTAATTTCCCCAAATGAGGAAATAGAAATTCTTATAAGAAGTAACTTGCACAATGATGCAGGGCTGGCTAATGGCACCTTGGGAGGGGGGGTGTCACTCCTAGGTTGGCATTGTTCAAAGTCTGTTCTCTTCTCTTCTAATGCCTAATTCCAGTACTAGTTTTATGGCCAGAAGTTAAGAGAAGTAAAGATAGACAAGTTGTAAGCAAGGTTCGATGGTGTTGGTTACCAAATTATGGAATGTAGTAAGATTGATGAGAATTTATATGAGCCTTCATGCTTTCTTAAGTTCGACAACTTTAAAGATTTTTTAGGCAGTAGCTCATGTAGAATTTCCACTGGCTTTATATTTATAAACTATAATATTTCCTGTCTATGAGTTATGTAGATAATACCATCCCTAGAGAAACAGTAAAGACAGCAGCAGCATGAGCCTCTTCTCTCTGCTGCTCTGAGGTTCATCTCTCCTGTCATCTCCTAAAAACAGAAATTCTTAGGAATTCACATTTTAAAAGTTCATGGTGGCCTTTCATAGAAATGTAACAGAAATGTATAATAATACGTTGTTTAGCTTTTCCCAAACAAAAAAGGGAGTATGTGTAAGCCTGTCCCATTCAGCCTATCACTTTAGTTCTGTGTTAATATGAACACAGATGAAAGTTGTAGATAATGCTTCTGATAGTTTGTTTCTACTCCTTACATTGGACCTTTCTTTTGCTTCATTTGTATCTGTAAAATCAACTTAGCCTTCCTCAAGTCCCAGTTTCAAAGAGTTCCAGCTGCAAAGCTGACAAAACTCTTGGCAGGATAACTTGAAAGTATCAAGAGTCTTGCTTTTAGTCTCTCCTACCCCTCCCCACCCACCAGTATATTTGCTTATAAGAATTAAAACTCCAGATCTTCCTCAACATAAGGTGGTGTTATGTCCTGATAAACTCATCAAACATTGAAAATATTGTTAGTCACGAATGCCTTTAATCCACCTAACCTATGAACGTGATAGCTTCGCCTAGCTGATGGTAAACGTGCTCTGAACGCTTAGGCAAGCCTGAAGTTGGGCAAGATCCTCCAACATGAAGCCCATTTTATAATAAAGTGATGAATATCTCATCCAGTTTATTGACTACTGACCTGAAAGTGAGAGACAGAATGGCAGTATGGGTACAAAATGGGTGTAAGTGTATCTGTTGTTTACCCTGGTGGTCCCGGGGCTGACAGGGGGCTGGGGCTCACGGCTGCTGGCCTGCTGGCCTGCATCGGGGGAGTGAGTATTGTACTGAACGTCTCTAGAAGATGGTTTCTGCCGAAGGCTTACGGCTTTTGTGCCATTGTGAAGTTGAAAAATCCCAAGGCGAACCATCCCAAGGTAGGGACCCCCTGTAGCTGCAGAATGATGATATGTAGGAAACATTAAATGCAAATTCCACTGCATAGTTTGACAACAGCTGCAGGCACAGACTTTGTTTCTGAATCTGGAGAAATGCAGTGCTTTGAATTTGGGCCTTTCCTTTTTAAATGAATTTACTTGGACCCTTCAAAGGTAGTATGTATAAGAACAGTTTAAACACTGAGGTTTTAAAGGGTGTTCTTTAAAGCTTTCCTAGGTTTATTGGAGGAAAACACAAGAGCTCATAACTCTGCACACATACCGTCATTCTAGTACAAAGAATATTAACGGGTCACTTTTGAGATAAACTTATAAAACACTTGGTGAGTACA
>PISX010006911.1:0-93351 GCA_004024625.1 Mellivora capensis | reverse complement strand
TTTTTTTTTTAAGAATAACTGTAACATTCACTTATTCTTCCTGAGATGAATGGCAGACATTTTTCTTTCATCTTCTCTTTCATCTTATGTTGGTGTTCTTCTTTATAAATGATACATCTTATTACCATAGCATGTAGTAGATGTAATCCTACTGATTACAAGCATGTCCATATGTAGTAGGCTAAATAATTCTCTTTCCCTTTTATTATTCCCTGGGTGGTGAAAGTAACTTTGATTTTTATAATAGGCTTTTTTAGTATTTACTGATTTGGTTCCTTCTGACCTTCATGTCTCATTTTAAAAATCCATTTCACTGTGTGTTTATGTGTGTGTGTGTATAACATCAAACACACTGTACTACAGTTCTGCTGATAAACTTTGGGAGCAACGATGTGCAGTTAAGTCTTGAAACTTAAGTCCAAATGAATGAGCTTAATTTATTTCATCTAGAAACCAATTATTTAGAGATTTAAGCAATTTGGCAGCTGGGTGTGCAGAAGGAGATGTGGGTGGGACTAACATGTTTTTGCCAAGACTGAGTTTTTGCCTAGTGCTTTTGGAATTTCAAGAATCTAATTAAGACTTTTGGTAAATTTGCTTTAAATCACCATAGAATTAATAAACTGGAGGCATTACAGTGTCTGTCAGCTCTGATTTAATTCAGATGCTCAGTCCTTTCAAACTAGATCAAGACTTCAGAGAAGTGCCAAATAGGTGACACTTTCCAAACTGTCTGTACGTAGCTGGTGACACTCCTATGGCCACTCTAGCTGCTTGGCCATGCTGCTGAGGGACCCATGGCACCCCTCCCACTACTCATTGAAGCAGGTCCGGGGAATACCTCAGGCCCAAGTCGCCCTTCTTCCCATCTCCCAGTCACAGATGTCTTTAGCCCCTTGCTGCCATGAAGCTGCATTTACCAGCTTCTCCTCTTCCATTGGTGACTACTCTCCAGGTTCAGGTCTCTGTGAAACTCAATCCCAGCTGAGCTGAGATGAGCTTAGGTGCAAGGACTGGGAGGCAGACATCTTGGGAGAATCAGGAACTAAGGGCAAGACATGCTTCTATTGCTGCCACATTGTGGGTTAAGTACATTTTTGTAGGCTACTCTAGATGCTATACTGCTTGGTCTATCTTTTTTTCTTCCAGAGAAAATTACACTCCAATTTCCAAAATTTTTAAATGATCTTTTAGAACACAATTTAGACTTGGTATTATTCTTCTACACTCTCTTTTTCTCTTCTCTCATTCTCTTTCCCTTTTATATGAGTTGGTTCTTTCATTCCCACCTTGTTCCAAACTTTCAGTTCTTTGCTGAGCATCACTGGCAAGTTGGGAACTCTTAATTAATATTTAATCATAATTCCTGAAATATTGCCATCATAATGCTTTTCCATCTTACTTCCTAATTAGACCACCACATCAACTGTCATTTCTAGAACTGTCATATCCAAAGTGTTAGCTTAAAAGAGCTGCCTATGCTTTCATTTAAACAATAGAAAGATAATTTGAAAACAACATGACAACAATGTGTGTGGGGGTGTCTTGGTTGGCCTGGAGCTGACACTTAAATATGGTAGCTGGTGCAATTAGACAGCACACCCGAAGTCCTCAATGACCTGGATTGAATAAAGTTTTTTTTTTTTTAACTTCAAGGGTATGCTCAAGAACACCTAAACACATATACCATTTCACGATTGGCCTACATTCCAGGAGTTCAATGGGGAAGAACTCTGGAGCTCTGTGCAGAAATGGAGGTTTAGACATATACAGATATATCTCATGAAATGGGGATGGAAGAGATTAAAAGAATTCATAAGGAACAGCAGCACTGCCATTAGAAGGAAAAATCACCATAGGTGGCAAAGTTGAACGAGGTATGGTTGATTTAGCACAAAGCTCTCAGTGTTAGAGGCGGTTGTGGCTTCAGGAATAATGCAGGGATGAGCTTGAATACCACCTGACCCAGCCTCCCACTCCTTCCTCTTCTACCACCTCACTCCTTCTTGAGCAACCATTGTTCTGGGAAAGAGAATGAAATGTTAAAAGAGGAGCCCTAAAACTTCTTAAGCAAGGCAACAAAAGGACAGACCATAAAAGAAAAAAAGTGGTAAAATGGGCTACATAAAAATTAAGAACTTCTGTATATCAAAAGCTGCCATTAAGAGAGTAAAAGGCAGGGGTGCCTGGGTGGCTCAGTGAGTTAAAGCCTCTGCCTTCAGCTCAGCTCATGATCCCAGGGTCCTGGGATCGAGCCCCGCATCGGGCTCTCTGCTCAGTGGGGAGCCTGCTTCCTCCTCTCTCTCCCTGCCTGCCTCTCTGCCTACTTGTGATCTCTCTGTCAAATAAATAAATAAAAACTTTAAAAAATCTTAAAAAAAAGAGTAAAAGGCAAACCACAGCCTGGAAGATGATATGTACTATATATATATATATATATATATATATATATATATCCAACAAATACTCCTATTCAAGTTATATAAAGAATTGTTATACATTTCTAAGAAAGAGACAGACAACATAATAGAAAAATGGGCAAAATACTTGAAGGCTTTTTGAAAAAAGGTAACAAAAGGGCCAACAGACATCAAAAGTTGCTCAACTTTTTTATCAGGGAAATGCAAACTGATGCATAATGGAATGTGTATCCACACTCATCAGAATGACTAAAATGAAAAATATAAAGAATACCAAGTGGTATGGTATATGGAGCAACCAGAACTCTCATATGCTACTGATGGGAGTGTCGATTTACATATCCATTTTGGAGAAGTCCTAAACTATATTTACTAAAGCTGAATATATGCTCATGCTATGATGCAACGATTTCACTCCTAGATATATACTCCACAAAAATGTACACATATATTCACCTAAAGACATATTCAAGATTGTTCATAGCAGCATACTCACAATAGGCCAAAGAAAATACCTATAATGGTTACTTTTACCTGTCAACTTGACTGGGTCACAAGGTACCCAGATATCTGGTCAAACATTGTTCTGGGTGTTCCTGGGAGAATGTTTTTAGATGAGATCGACATTTAAATCAGTAGACTGAGTAGAGCAAATTATTCTCCCTAATGTGGGTGGGCCTCATCCAATCAGTTGAAGGCTTAAATAGAACAAAAAAGCTGGCCTGCCCCCAAGTAAGAACAAATTCTTCTGACAGTCTTAAAACTGGGATATTGGCTTTTTTCCTGTCTTCAGATTCAAACGGAAACATTGGCTTTTCCTGAGTCTTAAGGCTGCCAGCCTTTGGACTGGAACTACACTGTTGGCTTTCCTGGGTCTCCAGCTTGCTGACTTACTCTGCAGATTTTGGAATTTGCCAGCCTTCCATAAGAATGTCAGCCAATTCCTTATAAAAAATTGCTTTACACACACACACACACACACACACCCAATTGGGTGTGTTCTTCTGGACAATCCTAATGCAACACCCAAATGCCCATCAAGAATAGAATGGATTAATTAATTGCGGCGTTTACTTACAAAATATAATACTGTATAGCAATGAGAATGAACAAATTACAACTACTCACAATAGAACAGATGGATCTCATGAACATAGTGTTGGAAAAAAAAATCCAGGCACAAAAGAGAATAGGGAAAACTAGTCTATATTATTAGGAGACAGTTTAAAAGTTACCTTAGGGTGGGTAGTCACTGGAAGCATGTAAGAATGGAGACCTTTGAGGATATTGGTCATGTTCTGTTTCTTAATCTAGGTGCTAATTACATAAATGTGTTTAGTTTGTGAAAATTTAGCGATGTATACTTTGCTGCATGCATATTATACTTCAATAGAAAAAAAATATAGGGGCGCCTGGGTGGCTCAGTGGGTTAAGGCCTCTGGTTTCAGCTCGGGTCATGATCCCAGGGTCCTGGGATGGAGCCCCACATCGGGCTCTCTGCTCAGCAGGGAGCCTGCTTCCTCCTCTCTCTGCCTGCCTCTCTGCCTACTTGTGATCTCTATCTGCCAAATAAATAAATAAAATCTTTAAAAAATATATATAAAGCTCTTTGTTGAGGAATAAAATTGATTAACAAGGAAATTGGACTGAGGGACAGCCTATTAACATGACCTTTCCAGGCCATATAAATTGGTAGGGACCAAGAAACATTTGAGATTCAATTCCAATATATTGACAGCTAAAAAATCCCTGGACATAACACAACAAGCAAGTATAGGAGAACTCTGAAAGGTGGAAAGGATATGGCAGGCTGCCTAGATACTGCAGGATTTGAGAAACAACACAGAGTTGAGTTCTCTGGGTTTCCTTATTGCCTTCCCTATGTCCTAGATAGGGTGTTGCAGAAACCTCCAAGCCAGAACTGCCAGCAGGCTTAGACAAATAAGCACCAAGAAAGCCTGTCTCCCCAGATGAAGTACTTGGAAAGAGAAGTATAACAACAGAAAACATTTCAGGAAATGCCCATCTTATTCAGGAAGACGACATTCCACCTCACCCTACTTTCCAACATGATGGCAGAAGTAGAGAGCACATTCTGATTCCCTTGTTGGTTGATGTTGATCAGCTGAGCAAGGAGTTGATCTTCCATCCCTTACCCCAGCAGAAGCAGGCAGGAGATTCAATTGCCCTGCTAAGAGAATGTCAGCAGGACTAAACATGCAGCTGATAGTCCATTCCATGCTGGACCCAGGGAGTGTTAGATTTCCCAGCTGAGGTAGTGTCAGTAGAGCCTAGTGGTGGGTTCCTGCCCAGCTTTGACGAGGCAGAATAAGGTGGTGGGAAGTTTTAGTTGGTACTTCACTTCCTATCCTCCTCTTTCCTGGTGTCAACAAGGCCCGGCAAACAGCTGAGCTTACACCTCTGCTTGGAGACAATGAGGAAGTGTGATTCAACATTCTACTTTCACCGGGAAGATGTCTACAGGAATAAGAGTGGAGTTGAACTTTCCACTTCAACCATCTGTGATAAAGCACTGTAAGTCAGCATTTCATCTTTGCTGGGGTGGTGTCAGTGGAAACTAATGGGAATCAGTGGCAGGCTAAACATACACACCCACCAGGTTTTCTTGCTACATGTCAACGGGAGAACTGCTTGCTTAAAAAAAAAAAGATTAAATAGGATCCAGAGTTTTATAAGCTCCTAAATATAAAGTATATTTTATACAATAAAATATCATTCATCATACCAAGAACCAAGAAAAATCACAAAATGAGTGGAAAAAAAACCCAATTAACAGACCCTAATACCAAGATGAATCAGATGTTGGATTTATCTGACAAGGATTTAAAAACAGCCATTGTAAAAATGCTTCAACAGTCAATTATGAATTCTCTTAAAACAAGTGAAAAATAGAATATCTTAGTAAAGAAATAGAAACCATAAAAGAGAGTCAAATGGAAGTTATAGAACTGAGAAATATAATAACCAATATAAAAACTTGCTGGATGGGATTGGTAGCAGAGTGGAGACAACAAAGGATAGAATCAGTGAATTCAGGGGCAACTCAATAGAATTTATCTAATCTGAATAATAGAGAGGAAACCAAATGAAACAAAATCTCAAGGAAATCTCAAATCTCAACAGAATCTCAAGGAAAATTGCCAAAAAGCTAACATTTGTATTATTAGACTCCCAGAAGGGAAGGAGAAACAGAGTAAGAGTAAAAAAAGAATTTGATAAAATAATGGCTGAAAACTCTCCAAATTTGGTGGAAGTCAAACCTACAGTTTCAAGAAGCAGAGTCAACTCCATATAAGATGAATCCCCCCAAAACCCATGCTAAGATATGTCATAATTTAACTTCTGAAAATTAGGCAAAGAAAAGAATCTTGAAAGTAAACAGAGAGAAACAATGCCATACTTAAAGGCAAACACCAATTAGAATGGCTAATTGAATTTAAATTAAAAAAAAAAAAGAATGGCAATGGATTCCTCTTCTGAAACCATGGAGGTCAAAATGATGTGGAACAACATTTTCAAGTGCTGAAAGAAAAGAACTTTCAACTAGGAATTCTATATCAAGAATGAAGGGGAAATATCCTCAGGTAAAACAAAACTAAGGAAATTTGTCATTAGCAAATATGCCCTTAAAGAATGGCTAAAAGACATTTTTCTAAACAGAAAGGAAATGAAAACATAAGACTAAGAACCTCATTAAGAAAAAAGAACATTGGAGTAGGTAAAAAAAAAATTAGGGGGAAATACGATAGACTATCTTCATGAGATTCTCTAATCATATTTGAGGGTTGAAGCAAAAATTAAAACAATATTGGACATAGGATTCAATGTGTGTACAAGAGATGTTTCAGCCAGTTATACTTAAAAAGTACAGAGAGTAAAGGAACCTAAATGGAAGTAAGTTTTCTACATGTAACTCAGAGGGCTAAAGGTAGATACCAAACTATGATAAGTTACATATGCATTTTGCAATTCCTAGAAAATGCACTAAGAAAATTATACAAAATAATATGCAGAAAAAATAAACAAATTTAGATGGAATACTGAAAAATGTTCAAATAACCTCCAGGAAGGCCCAAAAGGGAAACAACAAAGTACGATACAGAGAAAACAAACAATTTTAATAAAATGAAGACTTAAATCTTAATATATCAATAATTACCTAAGATGTAACTGGTCTAAATAAAATAATTAAAAGGCACAGATTGGTAAATTTTTAAAAAATGATCTGGCTATATACTATCTATAAAACACTCACTTCAAAGACAGCATCAGAAGTTGATGTTATGAGTTGAACTGTGTCCCTCCAAAAAGGATATGTTGAAGTCCTAACCCGTCGTACCTCAGAATGTGACCTTATTTGGAAATAGGGTATTTTGCAGTTCCTGGACAAACACCAAACAATTCTTAGATACCAGCAAGTTATCCAAGAATTCAACTCAATTTTGATATTATATACCTGCAGAGAGCATCCAATTCCACAGGTTAAAGGTTCAGTCCTAAAAGACTGTTCCCCAAACCCAAATTCAGACATCAATTGCAAGTCCCAGGCTGTTACTTGGGCTTCTCACCAACAAGCTAACAATTGGAGATTACAGTGACCTTCTCCCTAGGTTCAATTAATTTGTTAGAGTAGCTTACAGAACTCAGGAAAATACTTACATTTATCAGTTTATTACAAGATATGATAAAGAATACAACTCAACAGCCAGATAAAGAGATATCTACAGCAAGTTCTCAAGGAGCTTCTGTCCTCATGGAGCTTGGGGTTTGGTTTGATAGCACATGGAAGTATTCTGGTTTCCCAAGCATGGAAAGTCTTCAGAAAGGACCAGAAAGCTGTCCTCTTGGGTTTTTATGGAAGTTTCATTACATAGTCATGATTGACTTAGTCATTGGCTATTGGCTGATTCAATCTCCAGCCCCGCCTCACTTTCCCAGAGGTCAGGGCATGGAACTGTAATCATATAATTGGTCCTCCTGGCAACTGGTCCCCACTTGGGTAGGATCCAAAAGTCACCTTCATTAATAACAAGACACTTGTTTCATCTATATGGCTTTGAAGCATTTTCAGGAATTGTAGATGAAGATCAAGTATATCTGAGAAATATATTTTGGGCATCTGAATGATCAAATATGTATCTCTTATAAATTATTATATTACATGGGATCACTGCAGAAGTAAGTTAAGATGATGTCATACTGGAGTAGAGTGGGCCCCTAATCCAATAGCTAAACGTTAGTAGAAGAAAGGAAATAACAGAGATTAAAGCATAAATAAATAAAACAGAGGCTACAAAAAACAATAGAGAAAAATCAAAGAATAGAATTGTTTTACATTTTGGCAGTTCAGTTTACATTTTACGTTTAATGCCTGGTTTTATAGAAGACAGCTGGGTCCCCATATTTGCTTCTGTATTCTAGCTGTTAAGACACATTTTGATCACAGACCTAAATGCTAAATGTAAAACTATAAAAATTTTAGAAGAAAAACAAGGACAAGTTTCTAGAATTTATAAAGAACTATATAAAAAAAGAAACAATCACATTAGGAAGTGGGGAAGATATGAACATTTTGATGACAAGAATATAAAGATCCTAATAAGCACATGAAAAGACATTCGACATCATTGTCCATTAGAGAAACATAAGTAAAACATGAAATGTCACTATATATCTATCATAACGGCTAAAATTAAAAACTGTGACAACACCAAATGCTGACAAGGAGGCAGAGAAAGTGAATCACTCATGCTTTGCCAGTGAGAATGAAAGATGGTACAGCCACTCTGGAAAACAGCTTGACAGTTTATAAGCATGCAATGACCATACAACCCAGCAATTGTACTCTTGAGCACTAACCCCAGAGAAATGACAACGTATGCTGACACTAAAACCTGTACACGAATCCTCATACCAACTTTATTTATAATAACCAAAAAGTGGAAACAACTCAAATGCCTTTCAAAGGTTGATGAGGTAAACTGTATGTCCATGCATTGGAATACCGCTCAGCAATAAAAAGGAATAAAATAAGGGGTAAGGGGGCCTAGTTGGCTCAGTTGGTTGAACATCCAGCTCATGGTTTCGGCTCAGGTCATGATCTCATGAATCATGAGATCATGCTCCGTTTGGGGGTGGGGAGAGGTCTGCACTCAGCGGGGTGTCTGCTTGAAGGTTCTCTTCCTTTGCCCCCCCCAACTCTCACTCTCTCCTGTGCACCCTCTCGCTAAAATAGATAAATAAATAAATGTCTTTTAAAAAGGAATAAAATATTCATGCATGCAACAACATGCATCATCTCCAAGGAATTATCCTGAGTGAAAATGTCAAATGGTTACATATTATATGATTCCATTTAAAAGCATTCATAACCTTACTGAAATGAAAAAAAAAAAAAACAGAATGAAAATAGATTAATGGTTGCCAGGAGTTGGGGTGAAAGACAGAAGGCAATGAGGAGGAGGAGCAAAGTGGGCATGACTATGAAAGGACAACACAAGGATACCCTTGTGGTAATGGATTGTTCTGTATCTTGACTGTATCAATATCATTAGTCTGGTTGTAATATTGTGCCATAGTTTTGGAAGATGTTACTATTGAGGGAAATTGGGTAAAGGACACACAAGATCTCTTCCTTTTCTTCCTTCCTTCCATCTTTCCTTCCTTCCTTCTTTCCTTCCTTCCTTCCTTCCTTCCTTCCTTCCTTCCTTCCTTCCTTCCCTCTTTCTTTCTTTCTTTCTTTCTTTCTTTCTTTCTTTCTTTCTTTCTTTCTTCCTTCCTTCCTTCCTTCCTTCCTTCCTTCCTTCCTTCCTTTCTTTCTTTCTTTCTATCTTTCTTTCTTATTCTATCTCTCTCTCTTTCTTTCTTCCTTTCTTTTCTCTTTCTTTCTTCCTTTGTTTTGGCTCTATGCCCAGTGTGGAGCCCAATGAAGAGATTGAGCTCACAACCCTGAGCTGAGATCAAGACCTGAGCTGGTATCAAGAGTCAGTTGCCCAACTGACAGTTTGACATTTGTATAATTGGTGCAACTACAGTGATAAGCAGCTGGTGCCTTAGCATGAATCGAGACAGTGGCAACAATTATACTAGTAGTGGCCATCTTCCTCTTCTTCACTGCCATACCCTCACAGTTGAAAACAAAACAAAAGCAAAAAGAAACACAAGCAGAAAGAAACAAAACATAAGAAAGACAAAAGCCTGGGTGGCTTAGTCGTTAAGTGTCTGCCTTTGGCTCAGGTCATGATCCCAAGAGTCCTGGGATCACTCCCTGCTCAGCGGGAAGCTTGCTTCTCCCTCTCCTTCTCCCCCTGCTTGTGTTCCTGCTCTCAGAATCTCTTTCTCTGTCAAATAAATAAATAAAATCTTAAAAACAAAAACAAAAACAATTTATTTAAGAAGTCACATGATACTGAGCTAAGGTAATAATTTTATTCATTCTCAAGCTTTGAATACACAAAATAACACTCTGTGTGATGAAATGGAAAAGCATGAATAAAGCAATTCCAGTGCACACAGAAGCGTGATGGTTTTCTATAGGAAAGCCCTTGTGCTACTGAGTTGTGAGCATAAGTCATTTCTCTTTTCTTCAAATGCCATTTTCACTTGAAAGAACAACCAAGTAATAGTGAAGCTATTGTTACTTAGATTTAGGTACTTGGCAGACATTTTCTTCAAAATGAACAAAAGGAGCCAGTCACTTCAAGGAAAACAACTGAGAGGGGTACCTGGCTGTCTCATCTGGTAGAGCAGGTAGCGCTTGATCTTGGAGTTGTGAGTTTGAGTCCCATGTTGGGTGTAGAGATTGTTCAAATAAATAAACTTTAAAAAAAACAAAAAAGGAAAACAACTGTTAGTATTTGTTGCCAATGATAAAATTTGAGCTTCAACTGAAAATCAGAAATTTGGAAAACTAGGATCTCCTACTGTGAACTTGACAGCTTCCCAATACTAAAGACTGTCTAATGAGATTGGTGGTGATATTAATGAATGTGGTTTTTTTGGTATAACATAATGAAATGTGTCAACATTTAGAAGATCTACAAAACTCAGTGAACCAGTATTTTCCAAATGACAAATGCATGATGCTACAAAATTATGCATGAGTAAAAGATCCATTCAAAGTACAGGCTATAGCAATAGATTGTAACCCAATAACATATGAGAAGTTCATTGATATTTTTTCAGATTCCATATTGTAACTAACTTTTAAGAAACAGCCACTTGTCAATGTGTGTTTTAGTATCAAAGAAGAATAACCACAGTTATCAGAAAAGGCTCTTTCAATACTCTTCCATTTTTCAAGGACATATTATCATTGAATGTAATGTGTAATGGCAGATTTTCTTCATATGCTTCAACCAAAATGTGTCTTTTTTCCCCAGTTAGTTAATGTACAGTGTAATATTAGTATCAGGTGTACAATTTAGAGATTCAATACTTACATATGAGGATCCAGTTGTCTTCTATTAAACCAGACTTTAAATGTAAAATGTAAACTGAAATGCCAAAATGTAAATCAATTCTATTCTTCACACTAAATTTTTTGTTTTGGGAAATATTATGTCAACATGGAATGGATTTATTAGTTCTAAATTAACTAATAAAGTTACATTCCTCAAAGTTGTCATTTTCATTTCTAATAGAGTAAATATCAATGGATCTAACCCACATAAACAAAGGTTCTTTGGAGTCCTCAAGAATTTTTCAGAGTATAATAGACCAGAAAGTTTGAGAAATGAATCCAGCCCAACAAAAAGCTTCTCACCTGCATCAATTTGCAGTCATGGTTTGTTATAAACTCATGCACACTTGAGGACATTGTACTGGTCATGTTTTCCCTTTTACTTTGGCTACTGGGCAGCTCAGAGCCAAGCATGCAGTCTCTCTCTAGAGGTATAGGGCTTTATGACCTTGTCTCTGATCTTACTTCAGAAACATCCAAATCCTCATTCCTTGATGTTCCTTCATCTTTTTTTGTCTCATCTATTTTTGCCAAGTTTGATAGTATGAATTCTGCAATCCCCTTTAGGTGCTTTTGAAAAATGGTTGGGGGGGGGGGAGAAAGAAAAGAAAGGTGAAATTGGTACTATAACCCATAAATAAACATGTGTCAGCTTCTCTGCTTATTTAGACTGCCTGAAGAGTCAATCTCCTTCAGTTCCCCTGGGTGCAAATCAGGAGCATTAAGCCAGGAAATCAGAAAGAACCATGGCAACAGGTTTTTTCTTTTTTCTCTTTTTCCTGGGAAGGAGAGAGAAATGGTCTCCTTTATGCATCCTGCCAGGAAGCCAGTTCTTTCTCCCCATAATTAATCACTTTCCTAAGAGAAGGTTATAATAACCTTTTCTATTATGTTGAGGATGAGAATGAGGAAGAAAATAACCAGGGGAAATCAGTGAATTTGAGCGGCCAAGTGGCTGGGGAAAAGTTCCTTTGGAACTGTGTGTGAGTCTTCTCTGGGTCAGGGACAAGATCTAGAAGGCAGATACAGAATATGGCTGAGATCCCAGTTATTAGGAAGAGCCCTGGGGGAGGGGTCAGACAGAAAACCCAGGTTCAAGTCTTAATTCTGTCCCTAACAAGCTATGTGACTTTAGGGAAACTCTTTAGAATCATTGGTCTCTGATTTTTTCATCTACAAAAAAGTGATTATAATGCTTACCTTACCTAAAGATTAAGGATCAAGGTAGACTGTAGACATGAGTATAATCTTGAAAAGGACAGATGATACTTAAATTTGCAGTTCCATGTCTGAGGATGATTCCGTGGAGCACAAATCCAACATGTACTGTGTCACTGCTGTAGCCTTTCAGACCTTTTAATTCATTGGACTAGTTCAACTGGAAAATATAGTTAGCCTCCAAAGAATGCAAGAGCTAGAATGTTCATCAGTCTAATTAACAAAGTTGTGTTCAATGGAGCCTTATGTTTGTGTGGTGTATTACCGGACGTAAGCCCCCCGTGCAGTAGCTGATATTGTTCACACCCTTATCTAGGGCCAACAGTAGATCCCAACCCCTGTCATATCTCACAGACATCACTTCAGAAATTCACCCCTCCCTCCTATGTGATTTTTTTTTTTACTCCAGGCTGCATCACTCCCATCAGCATATAACCACGCTATGACATCAATTAACTGGATTTGTGATTAACTATCCACCCCCTACCCCAATCTGTTTCCTCTATAGCCTCCCACACCTCAAAAATTGCAACTCATCTTCTTGGCTGCTCAAAATCCCAGTCATCTTTAACTCATCTTTCTCACATATTCAAACTATCAGTGCATCCTGGTGGCCCTGTCTTCAAATTAAATCCAAAAATCTGCCCTCTACCTCTTCAGTCCATGCTCTGATCATCTGGTTGCTGGCTTCCATGCTTGCTCCCCATATAGTCCAGCTTACTGGAGGAAGCCTTCTCTGCCATAAATCAGGTCATGTCTATTCCCTGCTCTTTTCTGCCAATGAATTGCATCTTACCTAAAATAAAAGCCAAGTTCTTTCCATGGGTTTTCAAGACCTTATATCATCTTGTCTCTTCACCACCTCTAGTACTTCACTTCCCACCAGACTTTTGCTCATGTAGTGTCCTCCATCTGTACTGGCTCCTTCCTGTTCCTTAAACAAACCAAACATGGTCCTGTGTCCTTTTATCTAGAACACTGTCACCAAGATTGTCAATAGCCTGCTTCCTTACTTCCTTCAAATTCAAACTTTGCTTCATCAAGCAGGCCCTTACTAGCCACCTTAGTTAAAATAGTAACTCCAATCTATCTCTCTCTGCTCACTTTGCTGTTTCCCTTCATATTACTTCTTCACACAATGTGATATATATGTATTCATCTCTATATTATCTGTTTCCCACATGCAGTGTAGTCTATGAAGAGAGAGATCTGGTCTACTTTATTTTCTTTTATATCTAGTACCCCAAGCACATGGTTGATAGTAAGTATTTGGGGAACAAATGAATAAATCAGTGTATTAAACAATTAAATGCCCATTCTTCTATATGCCTTTACATGCATTATATCATATGCAAATATTATAACAACCTGTGGGGTCTCAAAGAAAATATTGTTTCCCTCAGCTTATGGTTGTTTGGTCTGATAATTTTTTAAAAGATTTTATTTATTTATTTATTTTTAAAGATTTTATTTATTTATTTGACAGAGATCACAAGTAGGCAGAGATGCAGGCAGAGAGAGGAGGAAGCAGGCTCCTTGCCGAGCAGAGAGCCTGATGTGGGGCTTGATCCCAGGACCCTGGGATCATGACCTGAGCCGAAGGCAGAGGCTTTAACTCACTGAGCCACCCAGGCGCCCCTAAAAGATTTTATTTATGTATTTGAGAGAGAGAGAGCCAGGGAGAGAGAGCAAGCCAGGGAGCCAGGAGAGGGAGAAACAGACTCCTGCTGAGTAGAGAGCCTGACGTGGGGCTTGATCCCATGATCCTGAGATCATGACCTTAGCCGAAGGCAGATGCTTAATCAACTGAGCCACCCAGGAGCCCCAATAATTTTTTTTAATGGAGGGACTACTGTCCCAGTGAAGGGCCTAGGGATACAGACAGCCAAGACACAGGGCATGCTGTCATAGGCAGGGGTCACAGATGTTTTTCAACCTAATATGAAGTGCTATGGAAATACTAGGGAGAAGGCTTCTGTCCACCCAGAGGGTCTAGCAAAGTCTTTTTGCGAGAGATGACAGCTGAGCTAAGTCCTGAAGGATAAGTGTAAATTAATGTATCGAAGAAAGAAGGGAACAGCGTCTCCCCTGGAACAACACAGTTCATGAGGGAATCTCAAGCAGTTTGATAGCACTTAGGCTGTTAGGAGTTGGGTGGAGCATAGACAGACATGACCTTGGGGAAGGAGGCAAGATTGAGTCAGACCCTGTGGGCCATGAGGATCATGAGACCCATTTTTCTCATAATTTTTAGCATCTGAAAGGTTTTAGGCAGGGAAACGACATGACTATATTTTCAATTCTAGATACTGGAGCTGAAGTCAGAGTTTAAGAGATTGGCTCCAAATTATAAAGCTCATTGAAAAATCAGGATGCGGTCCAAATATTCTGACCTCGAATGAGGGTCTCTTCAGTGCACTGTTTTGCTTCTATCCCATTCCCAAGTGTATACTTCCTTCTTAGTTCGGCATTGTCTAGAAATAGTTGCCCTTAGAGCAATAGGCCTGCTCATAAAACTTGCAAGGTGCTAACCTTCGTTTTTTCAGATTGCCCAAAGCCATATCCCCCAGAATAAAGGCAAAGGGGACATGTTTTCTCTGGCTTTTCCTTCTTCAGAAAAATCACAGTGAAGCATGTCTTGTTTCCTTCATTCTCTTCAGTTTTCAACCCACCTTAACCCCACGTCCTGGTGTCTCCTCCCTGAGTCATTGCTCTGGTTTTGTTTGTTTGTTTGTTTGTTTGTTTTTGAGAGAGAGAGAGAGAGAGAGAGAGAGAGAGAGAAAGCATGAGAGGGGAGAGGGAGAAGCAGACTCCTCACAGAGCAGGGAGCCTAATATGGGACTCGATCCTGGGACTCCAAGATGATGACCCAAGTCGAAGACAGTTGCTTGACCAACTGAGCCACCCAGGCACCCCATTGCTCTGTTTTTGATGGCAACTGTTAAGCCCCCTTTTTTGCCACTATTAGCAAGAGTGAGGATTCATTATTATGCTTTCATTCTTTTCTCTTCGATCCCAATACATGTAGCAATGCTACTTTTTGTCTATAACTTTACTCAACAAGTAACGTTTTTCCTATTATTCTGTACTCTCTATCTTCTATGCTTAATAATATTGGGCCTCTCAAGATTCTTGTGATATTTTAAATGCTAGGAGTTGATCATATTAGCATGTGCCAGAGACAAGGGTCCCCTCAGGTTCTACAGTTTTCACATAAGTGTCAGGGTGGGAATGAATACAGAATTTCCCACATTTCTAATATAAGCCTCTTTAATGTTCTCAATATTGAGTTCACTATATTTCATAGGATAAAGCAGTACAATGACCCTTCAACATGCCAGGGGAGTGACGATGAGTTGGGAAAATGCTGAAATATGTAGGACATGAAGTGTGATATAATAAGTAGATTTAATGGAGGGTGGAATTATTTCTTTGCAAGAAGAAATCCTGAGATAATTCCTCGTATCACTCACATAAAATTTGCATTTATACTTATAAAAAGACAAAGTCAAGAGGATTGTCCTTACCCATTGTTTCTACTTCCTTTCCTCTAGTTTCTCTTGACCTCATTCAATTCCCCTTTGCCACTCCTGCTTTTCAATAAGACACCCCCTCTTATCTTTGCTATGACCTCCATGTTGCCAAGTAAATTGCTCCATTTTTAGTCATTATCTCGCCAATCTCATCGTCATCTTTACTTGGCTTCCAAGTTACTCTTCTATCTTGATTTTCCTTCTGCATTGGTACCTCATTCTCAGTCTCCTAGACTGCTTCTTGCTCTTGCCTTGAAACTCTACATATGGAGGGAAAGTTACCGTGAAGCTAATTGGCTTTAAGTGTCAGAGGCCTGCACTTACACAAGTAAGCAAAGTAAGCAAGGTATCCACATAGTCACCTAGTTTTGTAAAATTTGTAAAAATTAACTATTTTACTGCAAGCAGTTGAAACTGCTAGCTCTGTCCACTCCAACTTTCCCTCCATTATACTTTCCCTTGAGTTGAGTGATGTTGAAGTAGCCAGGGGTAATTTTGATAACCACCTAAAGGGAAGTTGAGTTGAGAATGCTTTTAGTTTGGGTAACATTCACGGTTCCTTCCATATATACTTACGTTATTGCTACCTGTAGGAATGGCTTCGAGGAAACACCTACTGCCTGCTATGCTGAATCACCAGATATCTCGACATGAAGATGCAGGGCCAGAGTTCACATCAGGATACAAACCTATCTTATGGTGCCCGGCTCATGAAATGTTGTCCAGCTTCATTACCAGAAGCTAGTCTGTGGGAAAGTCTTTGTTTTCTCTCTTTTTCCCACATCCCACATTTGACCGATCAGCAATTCTTGTTGGCTTTACTTTCAAAATATATCCAGACTCTGACCACTGATGACCTACCATATCCCCTGATCCAAGTCTCAATAATCTCTTGCCTGGATTATGGCAACAGCTCCCTGACTCGTATCTGTGTCTACTCGATATCCCCATGGTTGCCAAAGGACTTACTTAAAAGTATAAGTCAAATAATGTCATTCCTAAATTTCTGACCCCACCTCACAATGGTTTCTGATCATACCCAGAATAAAGCCAAAGGCTTTCTCGATGGTTTACAAGATTATACATGATCTTGCTCTTTTCTTACCTTTCTGAGCTCATTTCTGAATACCTCTGCCTTGCCCATTGCCTTTCACCCACACAATCTCTTTGCTATTTGTTGAACATGTCAAATATATGCCCACGTTAGGGCCTTTGCTCTTGCATTCTCCTGTGCTGGACATTCTTCCCCTAGAAAACTGAATGGCACCTTCTTTCACTTCAGTTCAGGTCTCTGCTTATATGTCACCTTCTCAAAGACATCTTCTTTGATCACTCTGCTGTAGGTAACATCCTCCTCCATTCCCTACTATACCTCTACTTTGCCTTTATTTCTTACATAGCACTTAAAACTCAAAAATATTTGCCAATATATACCTAAGCTTTTATTTGATCATCACCTATCAAATTAAGAAATTGGAGGGACGCCTGGGTGGCTCAGTTGGTTGGACGACTGCCTTTGGCTCAGGTCATGATCCCGGAGACTCGGGATCAAGTCCCGCATCGGGCTCCCAGCTCCACGGGGAGTCTGCTTCTCCCTCTGACCTTCTCCTTGCTCATGCTCTCTCACTGCCTCTCTCTCAAATAAATAAATAAAATCTTAAAAAAAAAAAAAGAAATTGGAGTCAGGTAAGGTTAAATCAACTTACCAGCAGACAGTGATGCTTTATGGATGACATGCCAGAGAGAAGAGGCTCAAATAGATTTATTTATTTTCTTCTTTTCCTACTAGAATATATGCTCCTTGAGAGCCAGGTATTTTTATGCTTTGAACAGTGCTGTATCCTTAGCTCTTGGTAGATTCTCAATAAATATTTGCTCAGGGAATGGACAAAGAAATAAGGATGGCATCACTTTTGTTTTGTTTTGTTTTGTCCATGATCAAAAATGTCAAATGACATATTTAGGAATATAAGTTACACACCAGAGGCCACTATAATTAGGAGAAGGAAGCCTCTAATAGCATTGCGGTTCAAATGAGCTCAAGAAGCTTTGCCTCCAATGCCAAGCCTTACTCCACTTAGTCTACCCTAGAAATAAACATACAGGACAAATTTTCATTTATTTTTGTTACTAAATTTATTTCTAAGCCACATTTTCACAAAGGAAAAAAATCAAAATGAACAAATAAACAAACAAAAAATGAGGTAGCTTTTAAAAAATTGTAGAAACAACATGAACAAAACAGAAAGAAAGTATAGAAAATTGATTAAAGAAAAAAGAAAAAACTATATATATATAGTTATATGTATATAACTATATATAGTGTGTGTGTGTGTGTGTGTGTGTTGGGATCTAAATCCCTAGAAGTCAAAATAAAGAGGGAAATGGGAGAAAGTACATGATTATTCTTATCAGAAAGAAGTTTTGAGGGGCGTCTGGGTGGCTCAGTGGGTTAAGCCTCTGCCTTCGGCTCAGGTCATGATCCCAGGGTCCTGGGATCGAGCCCCGCATCGGGCTCTCTGCTCGGCAGGGAGCCTGCTTCCCTCTCTTTCTCTCCCTCCTGCTCTGCCTACTTGGGATCTCTCTCTCTGTCAGATAAATAGAAAGAAGTATTGATGTCAACTGTGGGAATCTAAGTTTTTCCTAATTCCTTTCTACCCAAAGGTAGAAAGATTATTGCCTTTCCTTTATGTCATGTATATTTGCCATACTTCCAACCAGAGAATGAGTAGTAGATAGTTTAAGTAATATTTCCTAATGAGAGACAAAAAAATCATGATATTCTGCTGTTTAAGGATAGATTTGTAAGCTCTGAGACAGGACAAAGAGGTTTGATGGTTTATCCTGAATATGAACCAGTATTTTTGCCCTCCTCCACATGGGAGTGGGAGAACTGCGGGAAATGACAAAATATCCATCCACAACAATATCTAACTTAAAAATAAAGATCTAAGAGTGGCATCAGCAACACGGCAGACTGGTTTTCTAGTATCGTCATTACTACCCCTCCAAATGGCACTGATTTTGACAATTGCCCACACACAAGAGTACTTTGGTGGGAGCCCAGGAGTCCAGAGAAGTTTCAGCACACTATTGGAGCAAAGAAATCCAACATGGGACGCATTAAAGAGAGTAAAAGTAGTTTCACTTTATCTGCATCTCCTTTCCAAGACAACATAGGTCAGTGCCAAACGAGATGCCCTCAGCCTGCTATTTCTCCCATAGGGAAAGTGAGAGTGAGTGCGTGCCTGGTCTTCTTAGCTGGACTGGACACTGCCAAAGAGACCCGCTTCTTTCTTGTCCCATCCAGAGTAGTAGTGAGGTGTTTTACATGACTGAAGGACAGAGAGGGGCTGGGAGAACAGCTGCTAGGGCTTAGAGGGTATGAAAAAGACACAGACCCTACCAACTACTTCACGGACTCCATCAGGAAGTCCACCCACAAGCTGTTGTGGATGCCTCACCTGAGGATCCCCCAAATGACCCACAGCCAACCACTAACACTCTGGACACTTCACCCACAAACCTCCCCATCCCATGGCTGACTTTCTGTGCTTGCCCCCAGGGGCGGCAAGTGCAAACCTTTCTAAATAGCTGGTTGGTTAGTTAGTACACACATAAGGTTGGCCTAAATTTGCAGGACTGGGAGAAAGGACACAAATTCAGCATTAAGCACCACCCTAGGAAGGGAAATGAGAGGCTGTGGGTACCTGGCCTGGCTTTTCAGGATTGGGAGAAGGCATACAATCTTAAGAATATGCTTTAAGAGGAGTATGGTGCAGGTGTTTCCATAGGAAAGGTTAAGAAGTTCTCAGAATCCCTAGCAACACTGACAGAAGATAGTTCTCTCTCAAAGCCAGTCAGTAAAGGCTGGAGAGGGTAACTCTTTTTCAAATGCAAAGAAAAGTAATGAAGACTTCAAGGAACACAACAAATCAGAGAAACATGACACCATCAAAAGAACACAACAATTTCCCAGTAACCAACCCCAAAGAAATGAAGATCCCCAATTTGCCTGATAAAGAATTCAAAATAGTTGTTTTCAGGAAGCTTGGTTCAAGGGAAAGAAAACAGGAAAGACAATTCAGGAAAATCAGTAAAACAATACATGACCAAAACAAGTTTAACAGAGAGAAAGAAATCATTTTAAAAATTCTGGAGCTGAAGAATTTAATGAATGAAATTTAAAAAATGCAATAGATAGCATCAGTAGACTTGATCAAGCAGAAGAAAGAAGTCAAGAGCTCAAAGACAGGTTGTTTGAAATTATCCAGTCAGAGAACAAAGAAAAAAGGAAAAAGAGTAAAGAAAGGCTATTCTTTCTGGTTACAGCATGCTGTAATTTGGTGTAACCGTCCTCAATCGCAATATGCTAATGTGAAAAGCGGTGCTCGATAGAAATATATTGGGAAAATTTGGTAGAATTGGGGAAATGTTTAGTAAGTCTGGCTAAAGAGGACAGATATATGGAAGATATTATCAACATCACGAATGTTGTGTTTCATATAACACGATTTACCTCCTGGTCTTTACCGTTCATAGTCATTTTATCTCCATTTTTTGTTAAAGATTTTATTTATTTATTTGAGAGAGACAGATATAGTGACAGACAGCAAAAGCGGCGAGGAAAGGGAGAAGCAGGGTCCCTGCTGAGCAGGGAGACCAATGCGGGACCTGATCCCAGGACCCTGAGCTGAAGGCAGACACTTAACCAACTGAGCCACCCAGGCACCCCTCTCAATCTTCATTTTTAAATGGTACTGACAATTCAGACTTGTAACCGTGATATTCAAACTGAAAAGACCTGCTGTTTGAGAATGAGGATATTTTGAGGTTGTCTGTGTAGCCAAAATTAGAAGCCAAAAATGGTCTAAATGTGTGGTACCTTGGTTTGAATTCTCAAAGCAGATACCGAGATAAGGACTGCAGTGCAAGTAGTTTTTTGGGGGAATGGTTAGAGGTACAGGGAACATAGGGAGGGGAAGTGGAGAAATAATACTAGGAAGGACAGGTGACCAATAAGAGAGGGTGCATTATTAAGCTAGCTGGTACAATGGGCAACTGGACCTTACCTCAGAGAGAAAACTCGGAAAAAAAAGGTGTATTAAAAAACACATCTCGGGGCGCCTGGGTGGCTCAGTGGGTTAAAGCCTCTGCCTTCGGCTTGGGTCATGATCCCAGGGTCCTGGGATCGAGCCCCACATCGGGCTCTCTGCTCAGCAGGAAGCCTGCTTCCCCCCCCTCTCTCTCTGCCTGCCTCTCTGCCTACTTGTGATCTCTCTCTGTCAAATAAAGAAATAAAATCTTAAAAAAAAACAAAAAAACACACCTCAAAACAAACAAACAAACAAACAAAAAAATATCTCATTTAGCCCCCTCAATGGAAAACAGAATGAAGGCATTTATACACCAAATTCTGAAAGTCATTGGTTGAAGGCTGCTGGGGCATTTTTGCCCTCCCATACATGACTAGGCAGTCTGTCAAAATTCTGGCAAAAAGTCCGGGACACAGTGATGCAGATGAACTGTTTAAATCAACCAGGAGATACTGAAGAGTCTGAGGGATCTGGGTGGGCAGCTAATAGGGTTGCCGGAACATGGAGACAGTAGGGGTTGGGATTATAGTTGGGACGACCCATCAGGTGGAACGAATCTGCTATGTATGGAGTTACTTCAGTGAACGCCGCAGTTTTGAATTGATACAGTAATTGAATAATATTTCATCTCACTTAAACAAAACTGGAAAAAGGTCAACAAACTTTCTCTCTAAAGGACCACACGGGAAATATTTTAGGCTTTGAGGGCCTCCCCGTTTCTGTCCCAACTACTCAGCTCCACTACCACAGCAGCCGTAAGCAACAGGAAACAAATGAGCGTGGCTGTGCCTCCACAACACTTGATTCATGGACCCTAAAGTTTGAATTCCGTATAATTTCCACCTGCCATTAAGTATTCTTTTTCTTCTGATTTTTTTTCATTATCTAGAAATATTAAAAAATATATCCTTAGCTTATAAGCCATAACAAAAACAGGTGTTCGGGTGGATTCGGCCTGCGGACCTGTAGTTTGCCAAGCTCTGTCTACATGACCTTACCTGGTTTAAAAACTAGGGCTCTTGTTCTTTTTTTATAATGCCGTGTGTATCTCTTAAGGGGTTTTCTTAGAGATAGTTAGAAATATGACCCAGGGCCCTAAACACATAGCTGATAATGTCAAGAACACCTGAATAGAACTGGGATCACAACAGTATCCTTTTCCACTCTAGAACTACACAGTGGAAGTACTTTTCAACCTGTACAAGTTTCTTATGAAATACTGAAAAATGTAAGGTTTGATGATTTCCAGCTGTGGTGTGATTGATTAATTTCCGGGAATATGAGCTGCTGAAGAGGAGGTACAATTAAGAAACCTAGTATCAGATAAATGTTAAGTAACTATGAGTCATCAAAGGTTGTATCACCAATTTATTTTATTCATTCAATGAAGAGTACTGATTGCAAGCAATAGTCTTTCAATTACAATAGTTCCTCACAAAAACTTTTTATGGTTGCTAACTACTTGTGGCCGAAACTTCTGCCAGGGGAGCTACAGTCAGCAGTCCCCAGTGGCAGTCTCTGAAAAACCCACATGATTTCCAGGGGTGAAATCCTTAGAATTGTACATATGCCACATCTGTATCAGAGGGTACCTGGACCAAAAACTTAAGACTGGGCCCTTTCCCCCAATCTCTCTCATTCCCAGGAACCACACAAATAATGAATGGGAAGAGATGAGTGAGGATGCTAGAAGCCACTAATCACACCCCCCTCTCAAGCCAGGGACATCAAAAGCTCAAATGGGCATGCACTGGGGTAGTTCATAACTCTAGACCAGAACAGCATTTTGATTCTTTTCTTTTTTTTAATTATTTGTCAGAGAGAGAGGGAGAGAGAGAGAGAGCGAGCACAGGCAGACAGAGTGGCAGGCAGAGGCAGAGGGAGAAGCAGGCTCCCCGCTGAGCAAGGAGACCGATGTGGGACTCGATCCCAGGACGCTGGGATCATGACCTGAGCCGAAGGCAGCCGCTTAAGCAACTGAGCCACCCAGGCGTCCCCAGCATTTTGATTCTTATACTGACTGGGTGTTTTGAAGTCTTAAAATGAACATATTCTTGTAACTGGATGTGACAGAAGGACTTTTTATTATATAATAACTAACTAGAAAAGCTAGGGGCCCACGTAGGACTTCAGGAGTAAGAAAAATATACAACAAATAAGCTCAAAAGGGAGCATTGAAATAAATTAAGTCGTTTTGATTGCATCCTAATTTTTTGTTTGTTTGCCTCATAGGGTAAAGCTAAAGTTGTAAACAACAAACAGATTGGAAATGTGTTTATAAGGTTTTCCTTGGCCTTCTTTAAGGTACTTGGCTGGGTCTGAAAATTAAACTGATGAAGCCAGATTAACAGGAGAAAAACATACAAATTTATTTAATATAAATTTTAAGTGACATTGGAGCCTCCATAAGGAAATGAAACCCAAACAAATGGTTAAGCTGGAATATTTTTGTGCGAGGTTGGATGAAGGGTGGAAAGTTGTGGAGACATATATTAGGTCAAGGAGTATAAAGTTAAGTGGGGAAAACTTTGCAAGGATTGCCCTTTTAGATTCTTCTCAGCATCCCGTGTCTTCAGAGAGAAGGATGCTCTTTTCCTCTGGGTATAGGGTGGGCACCTCTCACTTGAGGGTCTTATGACCTGTTTTAGGAGAAAAAGGAGGGAAGATTGGAGTGACTTTCCTGCTTCTGCCATTTTCTCAAAGGCCTTCAGCTTCAAATATTTAGCATGCTAAGGTGCCATATTTTGGGGTAGCATGTTCTGATCCCATCATATTCAATGAACAGTGTTTACATTCTGAACTGGAGCAGAATAGAAATAATAACACGCTTTAGACCCTTAGTAAAATGTATAGAAATGTGCAACCAATGTGCTGAATTGGATAGTAACAGAGAGGAAATCTATTGTGTTCCCACCACTGTTGCTCAAAACCATTCTGATTTATCTCTTGTCTTCTAACCAGATGATATCTGTAGAAGATCCAATTATCTTTTCAGCCATTCTCTGACACCAGGAAAGTCACATTCTCAGGGGCGCCTGGGTGGCTCAGCTGGTTGGCATCTGCCTTTGGCTCAGGTCATGATCCTGGGGTCCTGGAATCGAGCCCTGCTGTGGGCATCCTGACTAGCAGTGGGTCTACTTCTCCCTCTTCTTCTCCCTCTGCCCCTCCCCTCTGCTCCTGCTCTCTCTCGAATAAATAAAATCTTCGAAATAAATAAAAATACATCAAAACTTCAGTCTCTAATGAATTCAAGGCATCTTCCCATCCCCACAGACCAGGCTTACCTCAGGCTCCGAAACATGCAAAGGTGAAGGGGTGTTGTTATGCCTTTTCTTTTCTTACTTATTCTTTATCCTTTCCTATTCACCAGCTAGTGCTTTGGGTTTGTCTAGGAACTATGTGGGACATCAAATGTTTTCAATTCTTTCCCCTTTTGAGCCTATGGAAAATTGCACTTCCCTGCCCCCTTAATAGGTGCGTGCCATTTGATTGGTCTTGCCAAATGAAATGTGAGCAGAAGCGGTGTATATTACTTCTGGGTAGAAACTTTAAAAGCCAGTACACAAGCTACTATATTCCCTTCTTACTGCTATGGTCATCATAGAAACAGGTTAGATGTTAAGATAAAACTTCAACGAGGTTAACTCATGTTGCCTATGTAGTGTGATAAAAGTGAAAAATAAATCTTTATTTTCATAAAGCACTGATTTGGGGATTATCACTATAGAATTACATAGCCCTATCCGACACAACACATATCATACCAACACATGTTGAAATTAGCAAAGATGCAACAATTGTGAACTTGTAAGTACCTGAAAACATATCTTTAAAATATACAAAATTTAGGGGCACCTGGGTGGCTCAGTTGTTAAGCATCTGCCTTTGTCTCGGGTCATAATCCCGGGGTCCTGGATTGAGCCCCACATCAGGCTCCCCGCTCAGCAGGAAGCCTGTTTCTCCCTCTCCCACTCCCCCTGCTTGTGTTCTGTCTCTTGCTGTGTGTCTCTCTGTCAAATACATAAATAAAGAAATCTTTAAAAAAATAAATAAAATATATAAAATTTTAAAATATCAGTATTATGAAGAGAAATTGAGAAATCTACAAAGATGGGGGAAGAATTTAATATAGCCCTATCAGCCAAGAAGGAAAAAAACGCTAGTAAGAATTTTAAAACTTTGAACAGAAAAATTAACCTATATCTAATGGGTATGTATAGAACAGATAGAAAATATGCATTTTTTCAAGTTCATTTTGAAACATTTATAAAGATTTACCTCATGCTAAGCTGTAAAGTAGTCTCAGATATTTCAAAGAATCTGTACAGTATAGTGTGTTTACCATCATGAAATTTAAATTAGAAATGAACAATAAAAAGAGAATAAATGCAAGCAGACTTCAAAAAGCAGATTTCAAAACTTAAAATGCACTCCTAACTGAAATGGATCATTTTGACAATTATGTAATTTTTAGAAATAAAGAATGATAATATTAGCCATGAAAATGATGATGTGCAATTAAAGTTCATGTTACAAGACCAGTGCTCTAACCCCTGAGCTATGGAGCCTCAGTACTTCATGTTAATATTTGGTAAAGTAGGATGGTGATATATAAGGCTCATTATATTATTTTCTATTCGTATTTTATGTTTAGCACAATTGCCAATATCAAACAATTTTTGAGTGAAAACGTTGGATCTGGTTGTTGTGAAGACTTCCTGCAACTAAAAGAAATTGATTTAACAGCTTAAGAATATGGAGATTAATTTCTCTCAAAGATCACCAAATGAGCAAATTCTTTAATTCTTCCTAATGATTAGTTTATTCAACTCTTATCTTACAGTCTCTGTTGGCACATCAAAGAGTGATAAATATAAATGTACTACAAGGTATCTTTTTCTTTGCTCAACAAACACTGTTTATTTTTATTTTATTTTAAAGATTTTATTTATTTATTTGACAGAGAGAGAGGGAAAGAGCACAAGTAGGCAGAGTGGCAGGCAAAGGGAGAGGAAGAAGCAGGCTCCCCGCTGAGCAGGGAGTGGGGATTCGGGACTCGATCCCAGGACTCTGGGATCATGACCTGAGCCGAAGGCAGCCGCTTAAAAAACTGAGCCACCCAGGTGCCGCAACAAACACTGTTTAAATGTGCCTTTTTTTTTTTTTAAGATTTTATTTATTTGACAGACAGAAATCACAAGTAGGCAGAGAGGCAGGCAGAGAGAGAGGAGGAAGCAGGCTCCTCGCGGAGCAGAGAGCCCAACGTGGGGCTCGATCCCAGGATCCTGGGATCATGACCCGAGCCGAAGGCAGAGGCTTCAACCCACTGAGCCACCCAGGCGCCCCTGTGCCATGGGCTTCTAAATAGATTATCACTAATAAAGAGGGCATTACTTTGGGAATAAAAGAGTACAATTATTATATACTTTACTTATCACATACCTAGCCACTGTATGGTCCTGATACAGGGTATAGGGTCTGGCTCAGTAGGAAGGAAGCCTCTGGTTTTCGTTTCCATCTGCTGCATTTTGGTTTTACTATTTACTTATTTGAGAGAGAGGGGGGTGGGGGAGGGGTAAAGGGAGATGGAGAGAGAGAATCTTAAGCAGACTTCAGGCCCAGCATGAAGCCCAACATGGACCTTCATCTCACAACCCTCATGACCTGAGCCCAAATCAAAAGTCACTTAACTGACTGAGCCACCCAGGTGCCCCCCATCTTCTGCATTTTAAAGTAAAATTGACAGGGATTAAGAGTACACTTGGGGCACCTGGGTGGCTCAGTGGGTTGAAGCCTCTGCCTTTGACTCAGGTCATGATCCCGGGGTTTTGGGATCGAGACCCGCATCGGGCTCTCTGCTCAGCAGGGAGCCTGCTTCCTCCCTCTCTCTCTGCCTGCCTCTCTGCCTACTTGTAATCTCTGTCTGTCAAATAAATGAATAAAATCTTGAAAAAAAAAGAGTACACTTAACATGATGAGCACTGAGTAACGTATAGAATCCTTACATCACGCTATTGTACACCTGAAACTAACATAACACTGCATGTTAACTATACTGGAATTAAAATAAAAAACTTAATAAAAATAAAGGAATGCAGAAATGATTTCACTTCTCCATGAGGGAAGTGTGGGTTCTTAATTTGACTTTACTGGCCCGTGCCCATTTTGAGATGGCGAAAAGGACTACATCGGGCTCGCCCGGTGTCATTGACTTGGACTGGGGCTGCCTGTTAGACTGCCCAAACCTATAACTTGGATGAGCACTCAACAGCAGGCTTCTTTTCTCATTCATCACTAGTTTCTTTTCATCCTGGCCTACCACTTCCATTTCACCTTGGTGAGAGATCAACTCTGGTGCTCACTGGATATCCCCAGAGATGTGTTTGCCCATATGCAGGTTTGCAACATAAAAATGCAATAAGAATCTCAGTTCATCTTCTTAAGAAGTTTTTTTCTATAAGGAAGAGAATCTGAAGAAACGATTTGGAAAACAACCTATTGATCGATAAATGTATTTGGTCTTCTGTGTACCTGGCTGATTCTGATTAAAAGTATGTATGCAGAGAGATGATATAAGAAAAAGAGGCAGAGTAAGGAACTTCAAAAGTCTACTTCTCAATAAAAGCAACTAAAAAACTGGTAAAATCAGTATTTTTAGAATTCTGGAAACTAACCAAAAGCTTACAACAATCCAGAGAGCATTTATTCAAGAAAAACAGCTGAATCTTGCTAATTATAATGAGCTTTGTGATGTTTTAACTTACACTAGTCTGATTTTTGCTCCCCAGCTCAGCCTTGACAGTAACAGTCTGCATTCCCAATACCAGTACTGGAAGAGCAGAATGGACCCCACTTGGAAGGATTGTCCTTGGTTGATCTGTCTGGTGTTTCCTTGCAAGACTAGCTCAAAAGATCTGTTCTATCTACTCTAATTCAGAACTCACACAGCACTAAAGCCACTACCTGGGGCATTTACAGGCAAAAGTTTTGGTCACTTCTACACGAGGCAATGAAGTCACAGTTGTGAAAAATAACATGCTAACAAAAATGACTGGGAGGAAAGACTGGGGAATAGGGTACTTTGGTGAATAGGGGCTTTGAAAAGCTCCAACATATTCCAGGAATCTAGAAAGTTCCCACATAAGGCTAGCACACAGAGAATATGTCCCTACCAGCACTCCAGCTTCTAGCCCACACTGTGTGGGCTCAGGAAACCTTACTGGCTTCCATTTTGCATGCCCAATTAACATTGCTTAAAGGGTGGATTTACATGTCTTTTGTTTTGTAATACTAGGGAGGGGAAGTTCCCCAGTCAGATAGAAAGTCCTGTCCCCATAAAGCGATCAGGTTAAAGAAGTGCAACCACTTCACAAAAGCCTGTTCAAACATTCCAATTCTCGTATAAACTTTCACTTTAATTCCATCATTCCTTCTATTCTTAACTGTAGCCTCCATTAGAATTTCATCAACAGGTCTTGGTTTTAAAATACTAGGTAGGGAAAGTATTCCCCAGCCAGACTTACTATATCCATTCCCATAAGACATTCAGATAAAGGAACTACAACCATTTCACACAAAGACTAAACATTCCAAATTTCATAATCATATTGGCTGTCATATTTTTACGTTCTGTCAATCTAATTGTAGCCCACATTGGAACTTCACCAGTGGGTTTTGGTACCACAATGTATGGGAGTCCTGTATCAGGGAGGCCTACACATTTCTCTTCTTTACCACTTGATCATTTTGTCCACTTTTGGGCAGAAGGCTTTGGGTCAGCAGTGAGGGGTCAAGCCAAGGGGCCCTGGCCCTTTTGTGAATCATTAACTTGATCAATCTGTTTGATCACTGCCACAAGCACAAGCAGATTGTTGGTCAGATTTCTCATTGTGATCTGTGTCTACAGGCTTTAAATTTTTTTCCAAATTGGGAGAAATAGACTGGACTTGTTTGGGACCCTTTAATATTGGGGACCAGTAGGAGATCCCCTGGTCCACCCAACCTTTGGTAGTGCTGCATTAAAATCTTTGTTTTTAACCCCATCAATGTCCATTTTATTCATCCCATTTCTTAATAACCATCTGAAGATTTCCACCTTGCTGGGATGAGTCCTGTGACTCTCTCCTTTCTGTTTCTCTTTGTTTTGCCCCATCAATATTTGCTTTATTCACTTTATTCCTTAATAACCACTTAAAATTTCCCACCCTGCTAAGACTAGTCTCATCTACCAAATATGCTCTTCTACCCACAGGCAATCAGATCCAAGTCACTGCCCCCAATCAGTTACTCTCCCAATCCAGTTCAGAGAAGCTTCCTCAGGAAGCTGAGGATACCCATCTACAAAATGAAAGAACTCTTTCACACATCACATGCTTGGTTTTGTCCTCCTCCAACACTGACTACATTCTTGTGATCAGAGGTCTTAGAAGTACTTTCTGTTGCTCTTGTGTAAGTTTTCTCTTGGAGGAAGCTTTGAAGCTAGTGGCTAAAGCTTAGACTCACTGAAATCTGAGCTTGTTCTAGTATCAAGAGTCAATCCAGCACTGGTTTTTAGTTTTAGTTTACTGTTACAAATAACAATAATCAAAGAATACGTCACCTTTTCATGTTAGTTTTCATTTCCTTATGCATCCATGAACCAGATTCTCCAAGAGCTGGATCCATTTTTAAAATTCCGTTGGTAGCTTTTACCTTTAGTAAATTTACTAAATTTAGTAAATTTAGTAAATAGATTGCGGCATAGCTGCTGCTCCAGACCTTGGGTGAGCATGGGGCTAACTAGGAAACTGAGGTCTCTCATCTTTTACCCTTTCATCCTCTCTCTTTTCAAACCGCATGTTTCCTTGAGCCAGAGCTATTCTGGCAAATCCCATTGCTCTGACACCAGCTGATTTGGAAAAACTCACTCAGGTTTCTTCCTCTGTAGACAAAAATCCAGTTCTTTCCTACTAGGAGTCATTCACCTGTGTGTCTCCTTTACTCGTCATACAAAAAAATACACGTAACACTTTACTTCTGACACTTCTTACCAAATTATGGTAACCAGCAATTTTCTGTGACACCTGCTGGCTGTCCTATAATTTCACTCAATTCTGAAACGATCTACTTAGAGATAGTGGCAGGTCTCACAGTTTAAGGACTCAGTCCCACAAAACTGTACCCTCCCCCCACTTTAGATGCCACTCACAAGCCAGGTCATCACCTGGGCTTCTGACCAACTAGCTATAGACCAAAGGTTCCAATAACTCTTTCCTTGATTTCAATTAATTTGCTAGAGCAGCTCACAGAACTCAGTGAAACACTTACACTTACAAGTTTAATAAACTTACACAGTTTATTAAAGGAGATGGTAAAGGACACAGATGAACCGCCAGATGAAGAGATACGTAAGATGAGGTCTGGGAGGGTCCTGAGCACAGGAGCTTCTGTCCCTGTGGAGTTGGGGTGTGTCACCATCCTGGTGTCCATGTGTTTTCCCACCTGGAAGTTCTCTGAATCTTGTATTATTGGGATTTTTTACGGAGGCTTCATCACATAGGCATGATGGATCATTAAGTCTATTTTCAGGCCTTCTCTCTGGAGCCCTGGGGGGCAAGGCTGAAAATTCTAAACTTCTAATCACGGCTTTGTCTTTCTGATGACTAGCTCTTATCCAGGAGCCTACCCAGAATCACCTCATTAGAATAAAAAAGACACTCCTGTCACTGTCAAAAGGTCTGTGTGAGAAAGCAGGGTTAAAGACCAAACATTAGAATAAAAGATGGTCTTAGTGCTCTTATCACTTAGGGAATTACAAGGGTTTGGGAAATCATTCAGGAGTTCTGAATTGTTATAAAACAATCATAAAGCAATTAACAAAATGATGATAGTAAGTCCTTACCTACCAATAATTACTCTAAATGCAAATATTTAAATTCTCCACTTAAAAAACACAGAGTAGCAGGATAAATTTTAAAAAATAGATCCCACTACACGCTGACAGTAAAAGACTCACTTAAGCTTCAGGGATACTCATAGGCTGAAAGTGAAGAAGTATAAAAAAATATTATATGCAAATGAAAACCAAAAGAGATCAGGGATAGCTATGCTTATAACAGAAAAAAAATAGACTTCAAAACAGAAACAGCAAGAAAAGACAAATAAGGTCACTATATATGATAAAGGTGTCGATTCAGTAGGAGAATATAACAATTGTAAATATATATGCACCCAATATTGGAGCACCTAAATATATTAAACAGTCATTAACAAATATGAAGGCAAAAATAGACAACAACGCAATCAGAGTAGGAGACTTCAATACACATGCTCAGAAATGCATAGATCTTCCAGACAGAAAATCAGTAAAGAAATAATGGACTTGAACTACATACACTTAGGCCCAAATGGACTTAACAGACAGATACAGAACATTCCATCCTACAGCAGCAGTATGCACTTTCTTGTCAAACACACACACAACATTCTCCAGTACAGATCATATGCTAGGTTACAAAACAAGTCCTTAACAAACTTAAGACTATTGAAATCATATCAAGTATTGTTTCTGACCACAATGCTATAAAACTAGAAGTCAATAACAGGAAAACTTTAGAAAGTTCACAAGTATGTGGAAATTAACACACTCCTGAACAACCAATAGGTCAAAGAGGAAATCAAAAAGGAAATCCAAAAATATTTTTAAACAAATGAAAATGGAAACACAGTGTACCCAAACTCATGAGATGCAGCAAAAGTAGTTCTAAGACAGAAGATTAGAGTGATAAATGCTTGCATTAAGAAAAAAAGAAAGCTCTCGAGACGCCTGGGTGGTTCAGTTGGTTAAGTATCTGACTTCAGCCCAGGTCATGATCCCAGGGTCCTGGGATTGAGTCCCACATCTGGCTCCTCATTTATTGAAGAGCCTGCTTCTCCTGCTTGTCACTCCCCCTGCTTGCATGTACTCTCTCCCTCTCTCTGACAAATAAATAAATAAAATCTTGGGAAAAAAAGGAAAGAAAAGAGAAAGATATATTAAATAAACAACTTAACCTTACAACTCTGGTAAAAACCGGCACATATACCAATGGAACAGAACAGTGAACCCAGACATAAATACATAGTCAACTAATTTTTGATTCATACATACATGGTCAATTTTTGACAAAGGAGCCAAGAACACACAATGAGGAAAGCATAGTCTCTTCAGTGAACGGTGTTGGGAAAACTGGGTATCCACATGCAAAAGAATGAAATTAGACTCCTATCTTACACCACTCACAAAAATTAACATGAAATGGGTCAAAAAGTTAAATGTAAGACCTGGAACCATGAAATTCCTAGACGAAAAATAGGGCAAAACATCCTTGACAATGATCTTGGCAATGATTTCTTGGATAAGACACCAAAAGCACAGCCAACTAAAGTTAAACAAGTAGGACTACATCAAACTAAAGAACTTTTGCACAGCAAAGGAAATAACCCATAAGTTGAAAAGACAACTTACAGAAAGGGAGAACATATTTGTAAACCATATATTTGATAAGAGATTCACATCAGAATATATAGAATATATACAACTCAACAGCAAAAAAGCGACTAATCCAATTAAAAATGGGCAAAGGACCTGGATAGACATTTTTCCAAGAAGACATACATATGGCCTACAGGTATGTGTAAAGATGCTCAACATCATTAATCATCAGGAAAATACAAATCAAAAGCACAGTGAGATATTACCTCACACCTGTTAAGATGGCTATTGTCAAGATGACAAGAGAAAACAAATTTTGGTGAGGATATGGAGGAAAAGGAACCCTTAGACACTACTGGTGGGAATGCAAATTGGTGTAGCCACTAAGGAAACGGCAGTTCTTCAAGAAACAAAGAGAACTACCATATAATCCACTTACTAAACTTCTTAGTATATATCCGAAAGAAATGAAATCAGTATTTTTTTAAAGACTTATTTATTTACCTGACAGACAGAGATCACAAGTAGACAGAGAAGCAGGCAGAGAGAGAGAGGAGGTGGGGAAGCAGGCTCCCCGCTGAGCATAGAGCCCGATGCGGGGCTCGATCCCAGGACCCTGAGATCATGACCTGAGCCGAAGGCAGAGGCTTTAACCCACTGAGCCACCCAGGTGCCCCTGAAATCAGTATCTTAAAGAGATATCTGCACACCCATGTTTTTTGCAGCATTATTCGCAATTGCCAAGATACAGAAACAACATAAATGTTCTTCAGTGGATGAATAAAGAAACACATACACACAATGGAATATTTTTAGACATGAAAAAGAAGAAAATCCTATAATTTGTGATAACCTGGAGGAACTACTATATGGTATCATGTGTTGTGGAATCTAAAAAAAAAAAAAAAAAAAGTAGCTGCCAGGGGCTTGAGAGAGGAGGAAATAAGGAGATGTTACTTAAAGGGTACACATTTTCTGTTATAGAATAAGTTCTTGGGGCACCTGGGTGGCTCAGTTGGTTAAGCGTCTGCCTTTGGCTCAGGTCATGATCTTGGGGTCCTGGGATCAAGCCCCATCTCAGGCTTCCTGCTCAGCAGGGAGCCTGCTTCTCCCTCTCCCTCTGCCCCTCCCCTCCATGCTCTCACTCTAATAAGTAAAATCTTTTAAAAAAAGAATAAGTTCTGAGGATCCAAGGTACAGCATAGTGACCAGATAATAATATGGTATTGTATATTTTAAAATTGTTGGGGGTAGATCTTAAGCAGTCTCACCACACACACACACACACACACACACACACACACACATACACACGATTTAACTATGTGAAGTGATGGATATGTTAATTGCCTTATTCCTGGTAATCATCTCACTATATAGGTATATCAAATCACCGCATTGTATACTTTAAATATATATAATACTATTTGTTGGTTATTTCTCAATAATCTTGAAATAAAAATATAAATGTATTTTCAGTTTTTAGAACTTGTATCTAGAAAGTCAGTTGACCAAATTATCAGAACCTTATGGCAAAAGAAGCGTGTGGCGCAAGAAGTGAGATTAAAGGGACCCCTGGGTGGCTCAGTCAGTTAAGCGTCTGCCTTCAGTTCAGGTCATGATCCCAGGGTCTTAGGATCAAGTCCCACATCAGGCTCCCTGCTCAGCGGGGAGCTTACTTCTCCCTCTGCCTGCTGCTCCTCCTGCTTGTGCTTGCTCCCTTTGTCTTTCTGTCTCTGACAAATAAATAAAATCCTTTAAAAAAGCAAGATTTAGGGGCACCTGGGTGGCTCAGTGGGTTAAGCCTCTGCCTTCGGCTCAGGTCATGATCCCAGGGCCCTGGGATCGAGCCCGGCATCGGGCTCTCTGCTCAGCGGGGAGCCTGCTTCCCCCTCTCTCTCCCTGCCTGCCTCTCTGCCTACTTGTGATCTCTCTCTCTATGTCAAATAAAAAATAAAATCTTTTAAAAAAAAGCAAGATTTTAAAAAATGACCAGTATAAGCAACTCTTCTAGGGGTGAGATATCTAGGTTAATGTTTCTCAAATTTCAAGGTGCCCCTGAATCTGCAATGTGTTTCTTGTTAAAATGCAGACTCTTAATTCTTTAAGTCTTGGGTAAGGTCAGTATTCTGCATTTCTAAGATCATAGGTGATACCAATGTATCCAATGTATACAATGATACCAATACCAGGTACCTGGCTGGTACCACTCTTGAGTAACAAAGTTCTAGAGGAAAGTATGCCTCCAATAACAACTACCATGGTCATAGGAAAAGACCACCTGAGACAGGAGTTATTAAAACCTTTGCTAGGGTCTTCAAGAGAATCAAGGAGGTAGCTTCTCTTCCTTTCCACACCCTGGGAGGTTTTGAACGATTTGAAAAAAAAATTAACAAATTTTTAAAAAAGATTTTATTTCTTTTTTTGACAGAGAGAGAGAGAGAGAGAGCACAAGCAGGGGGAGTGGGAGAGGGAGAAGCAGGCTCCATGCGGGTGGGCCTTGATCCCAGGACCCTGGGATCATGACCTGAGCTGAAGCGAGGCGCTTAACCTACTGAGCTACCCAGACGCCCTAAAAGAATGGTTTAGAGGACAAATGAGTAACTTTATTACTAATAAAGACTAACTTGGATGGTATAGCAACTAAACCACTCTATCTAACACTAAACCAGGTAAAATGGGGTGGAATAGTCTCTGCTACTGAGTTTCAGAGGACACTTCTACTCCCTGAGAGCAGGGGTGCTCTTGAGGAGGAAAAAAAATAGACCTGTGCTAAGAATAGCATATATTTCCCCCAAACTTACCAATCATATTAAGCAAAATTCTCTTCCATGGAGAGAGTAAATCTGGGGAGGAGAGAGTCTGGAGAGAAGGGGTAAAAAGCAATTCTCTCTAATAGTTAATCACCAAACCCTTGGTAATATAAGGGAATGAATAATGAAGATCCAGGACATCTCCTTAGAAATGGTATTTTGTATTAGGTGAGTTTAAAGGCTGATGGGAAGAGAATTTTGCAAGCAGAAGGATGTCAGAAACAAAGACTCATTAATTCCTTTTGTGCCTGGCCCATATCCAAACCAACTAATTGTTAAATCGTAATTATAATTCTTATCAACTAAGTTTTAGAGAAAATCGCTGGTCTCTGGATTCCCTCCTTTCCTTAAACTAATGTCACGATAAGATAATTCAGTGTCAATTACCAGAAAGAGTGTAACATGAATAATTTACAAGACAATGAATTTCACACTGACAACATTATACAATCTTGTTAAATTCATTCTAAACCTCAAGTAACAATCTAGAATTAGGAGCTAATCTTCAGAAACCACTAGAGGAAGAACAAACTACAGTAGTAGAAACGCTTTGAGCTTTGTTGTTGTGTGTTTGTTTGTTTGTTTTTTAATGGAGAATGATGGCCACAGACATCTAAGAATTCAAAATGATTGAGAGTACACCTAGTTGTCTAGAAACTCACCAGGACAAGTTTTGCAACTGAAGAAACTGGATCCACGGTAGTGAAGAATACCTATGTTAAAACAGAGACAGCAGGCCCCAAATGGAGTCACTCATGCTAAACCTACCAAAACTTAATACCTAACCTAATGTGCAGCTTCAGCTTCTCCCAGAAATGTGACCTCTAACCAGCCAATTGGGAATTTCCTGGTCAGTACTAGGAGGGAATTTATCAATAGACCCCTTCTATTTCCCTTAGGAGGGTGACCTTGCCTAAAACAATGCATTTTTTGTTAATAATTTCCTTTTATCCATCCCTTCTCTGCTTTTAAAAACCTTTAATTTGGGGGGCGCCTGGGTGGCTCAGTGGGTTAAAGCCTCTGCCTTCGGCTCAGGTCATGATCTCAGGGTCCTGGGATCGAGCCCCGCATCAGGCTCTCTGCTCAGCAGGGAGCCTGCTTCCCTTCCTCTCTCTCTGCCTGCCTCTCTGCCTACTTGTGATCTCTGTCTGTCAAATAAATAAATAAATAAAATCTTAAAAAAAACCCTTTCATTTTCTGCAGCTCACTTGCTAGATGGGATGATGCCCAATTATTGAGTCATTGCATAAGGCCAATTTGATCTTTAAGAATACTCAGTTGAATTTTTGTTATTTAACACTTGGTAAACTTATTAGGTACTTTTAGCTGGACATGAGCAAAAGCATGCTTTCCCTGTCTGATCATATAATGTTGGGTCTTATGATGTGGTGCTACCTCAGTGGAGTTTCTGGCTCCATGATCCCATTCAATTCACAGTAATGCATTCATTGCAATATTACCATATAGATAAAAGAGGAAGGAATGACAGAATTAGAAATTGGGCTACATTTGATGCTCAATACATTAATTTCCTAATTAGAGATAATATTGCATTGACCAGGGAAAAGGACTTCCATAATGGTGGAGTGAGGAGCTCAGTCAATCCTCTCCATCAAAAGCAATCACATAACTGGGTTAAATTAGCAGAAATACCCATATTAGGACTCTGGACATTTGCTGAGGTCAGACATCAAATTGAGAAGAATTTATTCAAGAAAAACCATTGAACCTTAGTAAGAATAGGATGAACCTGTGTCATTTTAGCCTGAAACTGCTCCCATTTCCTCTCAGCTATTTGAGGCCATGATACCTGATTTTCACCAGAGCACAGAGAAACCCATACTGGGGGGGGCATTTTGAAAAACAATAATAATTTTAGTGGCAAAAAATCAGGGAAGGCCAACATCATCCCTAGCCTGAGGTCTCAATACTGGTTCAAACAAGCAATAGGACAACACAGTGGCAAGAAATGTTTAATAGTGAGATCCAAGGAACAAGAGCTGTAGTGGACCTTGGTAAGCTGCCACTATCCCTGGGGGTCTGGGAAATGATGTGCATGTAAGGCACTGTACTCATACTTAGGAGATAGTGGAGAAAGCCTTAGTGAGCTACTCATCCCTGGGTGAATGTGACACTTTGCAAGTACAGAAAGGCAACACCACGACAAAGCTGTAAACCGAATTTTGAATGCTTTCCCTAAGCAACACAGATCCATCAGTGAAGAGGAGAAATCTTACTACAGCCATGGGTTTAAACACAACCCCTGACCAATAATTGGCTGACCACTAAGCTGTGCTGTTTTTTGACCCAGGGGTGACTCCTAGTAGGCGAGACTTAAACAAAACAAAACAATGTAACAGAGAAATCAACAGCTACCCATTGTGGGGAGGAAAGACTCCACAGAATTAGTCCTTGCAAGAGACTAAACAAATATACAACAAAATAGTAACATTCTCCCCTAGTTGGGGTGGGACAAGGAGGAATCAGAATTCAGATTTACTACAATATACTATTACGAGAATTCATTTTTTTAACAAAAAAATTATGAGCCATGAAAAGAAACAGGAACATATGACCTTTCTTCTCTTAACCAATTTAAAACACAATTCAAGGGGGATCTGGGGGGCTTAGTCTGTTAAGCGTCTGCTTTGGGCTCAAGTCATGATCTCCGGATCCTGGGATGGAGCCCCATGTTGGGCTCCCTGCTCAATGGGGAGTTGGCTTCTCCCTCTCCCTCTGCTCCTCCACTGATGCTCTCTCTTTCAAATAAATAAATATTTAAAATAAAATAAAATAAGTCAATTCATCAGGATGATACAACAGTTATAAACATATACACCTAACAACACTGTGCCAAAATGCATGAAGCAAAAACCAACAGAATTGAAAGGCAAACACAATTCAAAATAATAGTTGGAAGGACACCTGGTTGGCTCAGTCAGTGGAGCATGTAACTCTTAATGTTGGGGTTGCAAGTTCGAGTTCCATGTTGGGTGTAGAGATTACTTATAAATGTAATCTTAAAAAAGGGGGGGGGCAGAACCTCACAATATAATAGTTGGAGATTTCAGTATCTCACTTTCAATGATAGATAGGACCAGTAACTAGCAATGCAGGAAGAAAATAGAAGACGTTAACTAAACACTACAATCCAGTTTGACCTAACTGGCATCTATAGGGCACTTGAACCAATAAGAGCAGAATATACAATCTTCTAAAATATACATAGACCATTCTCTAAGAAAGACAATATATTAGACCATAAAACAATCTCAATAAATTTAGAGGGATTGTAATCATACTAAGAATGTTCTTTGACCACAAAAGACTTAAATTAGAAATCAAGAACAGAGGGGCACCTGGGTGGCTCAGTCAGTTAAGCCTCCAACTCTTGATTTCAGCTCAGGTCATAATCTCAGGGTTGCGAGACTGAGCCCCACATAAGGCTCTGCACTGGGCATGGAGCCTGCTTAAGATTCTCCCTCTCCTCTTAGTTCTAGGAACCAAACTGAGGGTTTCTGGAGGGGACGGGGGTGGGGGTATAAGGGAATTGGGCAATGGGCATTAAGGAAGACACTTGATGTCATGAGCACTGGGTGTTATATGCAACTGATGAATCACTAAATTCTACCTCTGAAACTAATAATACACTATATGTTAACTAAATTGAATTTTTAAAAAATTTTTAATTTTTTAATTAACATATAATGTATTATTAGCCCAAGGGGTACAGGTACTAAATTGAATTTAAATAAAAAAATTTTTTTAAAAATAAAATAAAAAAAAAAGATTCTCCTTCTCCCTCTGCCCCCTTTCTTAAAAAAAAAAGAAAGAAATCAGTAACAGAGAATTTAATAAATTTGAAATATTCAAAAATTAGAAAATAATTAAAGAATGCATAGGTTAAAGAAGAAATCACAAGGGAAGTTAGAAAATATTTTCAGTGAAATGAAAATAAAAACTTACCAAGATTATGGGGAATCCAGAAAACATGATTTCAGCACATTTCACCCTAGTCTTCCCCTCTTCTTGCTACTGAATAAAATAAATTAAATGGACAGCAGAATATTCTGAATGGTGTAGGAATGCAGACAGACAGACCTTCTAGGAACCTTAGGGTTCAAGAAATACCCAACAGGTGAGTTCCCTAGACGTTTTTTTGTTTGTTTGTTTGTTTTTGTTTTTGTCCTTCTGTATGTCTCAGACTAAGCCTGGGGGAAGATCTAAACCCAGAAACATCAAAAAGCACAACCAAAACAAAAAAGGAAAAAATGCTAGGCCTGTGGACATTGTGCATAAGCACTAACACGAGTTAGTTATCTACCGGTTCTAGCCTATAGGCATCTAGGGAGACTTACTGTGAGAATGGAGACTATTGACAACCCCACAAAGCAACAGTGGTGGGCATATGCAGAGACTGTGCCTGAAAATTGAATTGTCTACCATAATGGGTCTGGTAATACCACTTTATTTTAGCTGACAGAGGTCTAGGGACTCTGTGCGAGAGTAGAGCCTAACTAATATACCACCTCAGCAATGAGGCAGCTCCTACACTTGAAATTTGATGGATATGATTAGTGAGAGCAGGGTTAGTCTACCATCCAGCCACAGCAGTGATAAAGTGGTTCTGTCTTCTCATTAGCAGCTATCTACAGAGGCTGCTTGTATGAAGAGAGTTCTCACTAATATCTCAGCCTGGTAATATAAATGATGAGAGATAAATTTGAACCAAAACCTCATAATACCCCAAATACAAGAATACCCCAGGATGCAAGCAAGAGTCAGTTATCATACCAAGAACCAGGGAATTGCAACCAGGGAATGGGAAACAATGATGAACAGGTGCAAATACCAAAATGATACAAATATTGGAAATTTCTAAAAATGGTTTAAAAAGTATCTATCATAAATATACTTCAATAAACAATTAGGACTACTTCTGAAATAAGTGAAGAAAGTAGAAAATCTCAGCAAAGAAATAACAGACATCTTTAAAAATGGAAATTTTACAACTAAAAAAATTGGTGAAAGTAAAAATCTCGCCAGAAGGGCTCAATAGGAAAATGGAGATGACATAAGAAATAATCAGTGAAATTGATTAAAAATTATCAATATGAATCACAAATAGGTTGGAAAAAAGACAAGCACTCAGAAACCTGTATAACAATAGTAAAAGATCTAACATCTACATCATTGGAGACTCATGAGGATGAGAGAAAGTTTTTAAAAAAATATTGGCTGAAAATTTTCCAAATTGGTGAAAGACACAGACACAGAGATTCAATAAATTAAGTGAATCCCAGACAGGATGAATCCAAAGAAATCCATGTCCAGATACATCATAACAAACTTCTGAAAACTAAGAATTTTGAAAGCAGCCAGAGAGAAATAATATATCACCAACAATGATAGTAGGTAGACAGAAGTCAGACAAAAGTGACACAATATCTTTCAAACGCTGAAATAAAAGAACTGTCAGCCCAGACATATTTCTTATTAAGGTAAAACTCGCCATTTTAACCATTTGGAAGTATACAATTCAGTGGCTTTTATTACATTCACGATGTTCTGCACCATCACCACTATTCTAATTCCAGAACATTTTCATTGATTCACAGGAAACTCTGTACCCATTAAGCAGTCATCCCTCCACAAACAAACATGCTTTCTGCCTCTATAGATTCGTGTATTGTGGACATTTTATATAAATGTAATCATACAACGTGTGGCGTTTTGTGTCTGGATTCTTTCACTTAGCATAGTGATTTCAAGACTCAGCCATGTTGTAGCAAGTATCAATACTTTATTTTTTTTAATTGTGGCAAAATTCACTCCTCTTTAAGGTTGAATAATATTCCATTTATGGATATACCGCATTTGTTTATACTCCCATCAATTAATGGACACTTGAGTTGTTTCCACTCTTGTAGCTATTGTGAATAGTGTTGCTATGAACATTCAAATACATGATTTTGTTTGGACACTTGTTTTCAGTTCTCTCAGCACCACTTCACATTTCCATCAGCAAGGTACAATTGTTTCCATTTCTTCCCATCTATGCCACAACTTATCGGATAAAAAAATTTATATAAAAAGATATATATATATATATATATATAGCCATCCAAGTAGGTATGAAGTAGTATCTCACCAGAGCTTTTACATTCTGGATTATAACAGATGGTCTAAATTTTTAAGGGGAAAAAGGTATGTACATGGAGGAGTAGTGCTTGCGCGTCGGCATATTTGTGTTTGAACATGAATGTATCGGTTGCAGTGTGTTCTATATGTGCGTATCTATATGTCTCTGTGTGTATGTGCTTGCACATGTGTGTTCAAGTATGTAGACGAATGTGTGTGAAAATGCATGTAGGTGCGTCTGTTCAGCTACATGTGTGTGGCACAAACCATAAAATTGTCTCCAAGTGGCCCCTTTATTTACAAATTGAACAATGGTGTTTGTTTGAACCATTATCTTCTATATAGTATAGCTCCCAAAGTTTTACAGATTACCCTAATAACAATACAGGAAATGTTATGGAGAAGTCTATGGAGATTTCTCTAACAATTATGATTCATGTCTTAATCCTTACATTTAGGACTACCTGAGAAGAAGAATGCTTCTGAAATGATTCATTTGTTTCTGGGTCAAGCTGACTGTTAAGAAAAGAAAAATGCAGCACTATTTAGCTTTTTTTTTTTTTTTTTTTTTCTTTAAGGCAAAAACCTAGGTTTCCAAGGTCACTCTAGCTTGGGTATCTAATAATGATAAACCTTATTTCTGTGGTGCACAAAGCAATTATAAGAAATGGTTCTGTTGGGACGCCTGGATGGCTCAGTTGGTTGAGCGGCTGCCTTCGGCTCAGGTCATGATCCCAGCGTCCTGGGATCGAGTCCCACATCGGGCTCCTTGCTCCGCGGGGAGCCTGCTTCTCCCTCTGCCTCTGCCTGCCACTCTGTCTGCCTGTGCTCGCTCGCTCTCTCTCCCTCTCTCTCTGACAAATAAATAAATAAAAAAAAATTAAAAAAAAAAAAAAAGAAATGGTTCTGTTACCCTTTGTGTATTTAAATTTACATTTAATAAGATTATCTCCTTTTTTAGTGTATAATTAATATCTGAGGTTTGCCAAAATGCATAGAGTTATGGGACTACCATGACAATCAGGACACAAGACAGCTTCCTCACTGCTAAATATTAGCTCATCCTACCTTTTTATAGCTAGGCATTCCACTCTCATAACCCCTGGTAACCACTTACCGTTTCGCTTTTTCCAGAATCTCAGAGATGAAATGACCCCATGTGTAACCTTTTGAATCTGGTTTCCTTCGCTTAGAGAAATGTATTTGAAATACACCCATGTTGTTGCATGTATCTCTAGTTTGCTCATTTTCATTGTTGTGTAGGATTTCATTTTATGGATGTGCTACTGTTGGTGTATCCATTTGCCCTATTGAAGGACATCTGGGTAGTTTCTAGTTTGGTGCTATTGTGAATAAAGCTGCTATAAACACCCACATATAGGTTTTGTGTGGGAACATAACTTTCCATTTCTCTAGAGTAAATAGTAAATATTTAGGAGTGAAATTATAAGGTCATATGTTAAGTGTATTTATGGCAAATATACAATTTTTAAATAATAGATTTTAGTTTTTAGAGCACTTTAGGTTTACAGAAAAATTGAGCCGAAAGTACAGAGAGTTCCCATATATTCCCATTCCTCTCCCCTTACCAGAGTTTCCCCTAATATTAACATCTTGTAATGATGTGGTACATTTGTTACAATTGGAGAACCAATATTGAGACATTACCATTAATAAAGTCCAAAGTTTATATTTGGGTGCACTCTTTCTGTTATATAGTTCTATGGGTTTAAAAAAATGCATCATGGGGCGCCTGGTGGCTCAGTCGCTGGGCGTCTGCCTTCAGCTCGGGTCATGATCCCAGGGTCCTGGGATCGAGCCCCCCATCGGGCCGCCTCCTCGGTGGGAAGCCTGCTTCTCCCTCTCCCACTCCTCTGCTGTGTTCCCTCTCTTGCCTTGTTTCTTTCTGTCAAATAAATAAATAAAATCTTTTTAAAAAATGCATCATATTATGTATCCACCTTTATAGTATTACACATAATAGTTATACTGCTCTGAATATCCCCTGTGTTCCACCTATTCCTCCCTCCCCCAAACTTGACCCCTGTCAAAAACTTATTTTCTAGGGTGCCTGGGTAGCTCAGGGGTTAAAGTCTCCGCCTTCAGCTCAGGTCATGATCTCAGGGTCCTGGGATCGAGCCCCGCATCGGGCTCTCTGCTCCGCGGGGATCCTGCTTCCCCCTCTCTCTCTGCCTGCCTCTCTGCCTACTTGTGATCTCTCTCTGTCAAATAAATAAATAAAATCTTAAAAAAAACTTATTTTCTACTGTCTCTATAGTTTTACTTTTCCAGGATGTCCTAAAGTTGAAATTATACAGTATGTAGCCTTTTCAGACTGGCTTCTTTTATTTATCAACATGCGTTTAAGGTTACTCTGTGTCTTTAGTTTCTAGGTACATCTTTTCTTTTCATCACTGAGTAATATTCCATTATAGTGATCTACTACAGTTTGTTTATGCATTCACTTATCGAAGGACATCTTTGTTACTTCCAAGTCTGGCAATTATGAATAAATCTATAAACATCTATATGTAGGCTTTTGTGTAAACATAGGTTTCAACTCATTTGGATAAATAGCTAGGAGCACAGTTATTGGATCATATGGTAAGACTGTGTTTACCTTTTTTTTAAAAGATTTTATTTATTTATTTGACAGACAGAGATCACAAGTAGGCAGAGAGGCAGGCAGAGAGAGAGGAGGAAGCAGGCTCTCTGTTGAGCAGAGAGCCCCATGCGGGGCTCGATCCCAAGACCCTGGGATCATGATCTGAGCTGAAGGCAGAGGCCTTAACCCACTGAGCCACCCAGGCGCCCCTGTGTTTACCTTTTTAAGAGACTCTCCAACTGTCTTCCAAAGTGGCCACACCATTTTGCATACCTAATAGTTCCACTGCCCTAAATATTCCCCGTGTTCTACTATTCCCTGTGTACTACTCATCTCTCCTGCAATCCCTGCCAGCCACTGATCTCTCCTGTCTCCATAGTTTGGTCTTTTCCAGACTGTCATACGGTTGGAATCATACAGTATATAGCCTTTTCAGATTGGCTACCTTCACTTAGTAATACGCATTTAAAACTGCCCAATATCTTTAGTGGCTTGATTTCCTTTTAGTGCTGAGTAAAAAGGGCATCTTGGTTGCCTCCAAGTTTTGGCAATTATGAATAAAGCTGTTATAAACATGTGTGGACCTAAGTTTTCATCTCATTTTGGTAAATATTGGGAACATGATTGCGGGATCATATGGTAAGAGTATGTTTAGTTTTATAAGAAATCACCAAACTATCTTCCAAAGTGGCTGTACAATTTTGTATTTCCACCAGCAACGGATAAGAATTCCTGTTGCTCTACATATTTGCTAGATTTGGTATTGACAGTGTTTTGGATTTTGGCTATTCTAATAATAGGTGTGTGTGGGGGCAAGTATCTTGTTGTTTGAATTAGCAATTCCCTAACGATACTGAGCATCTTCTTGGATGTATATCTTCTTTGGTGAGGTATACAGACCTTTTGTCCATTTTTTTTTAAAGATTTTATCTATTTATTTGACAGACAGAGATCACAAGCAGGCAGAGAGGCAGGCAGAGAGAGAGAGAGAGGAGGAAGCAGGCTCCATTCCCTGGTGAGCAGAGAGCCCGATGCGGGACTCGATCCCAGGACCCCAGGATCATGACCCGAGCTGAAGGCAGAGGCTTTAAACCACTGAGCCACCCAGGCGCCCCTTTTGTCCATTTTTTAATCAGGTTGTTTTCTTACTGCAGAGTTTTCAGAATCCTTTGTTCATTTTGGATACAGGTCCCTGATTTAATAGATAGGTGTTTTTGCAAAGATTTTTGTCCCAGTCTGTGGCTTCTCTATTCATTCCCTCAATTATGTCTCTTGCAGAGCAGAAGCTTTTAATTTTAATGAAATCCAATTTAGCAGTCTTTTTCTTTCATGAATCATGCTTTTGCTGTTGAATCTAACAATTCATTGCTAAATCCAAGGTCTTTTAGATTTTCTCCTATGTTATCTTCCCAGAATTTTAAAGTTTTGAATTTACATATAGGTCAGTTACCCATTTTGACTTTTGTGGCAGGTGCAAGGGAGAATGTCTAGATTTTTTTATTTTTTTGCATGTGGGTGTCCAGTGGTTTCAGCACCATTTGTTGAAAAGACTATCTTTTCTCCACTGAATTTCCTTTGCTCCCTTGTCAAAGACAAGCAGACTAGATCTACATAGGTCTATTCATGGGTTTTCTTTTCTTTTTCTTGATCTATTTGTCTATTCTTTTACTGATACCATGTTGTCTGGATTACCATGACTTCATGGTAAGTTTTTTCTTCCCAGCTTTATTGAGTTTTAATGGACATGCAGTTTTAAAGTGTATAATGTATTGGGGCCCCTGGGTAGCTAGTCAGTTAAGTGTCTGACTTTTAATCTCAGCTCGGATCTTGATCTCAGGGTCATGAGCTCATGCCCTGCATTGGGCTCCATGCTGCACATGGATTTAAAAAAAAAAGTGTATAATGTATTGATTTGATATATTTATATATTCTGAAATTATTACTACCATAGCATTAGCTAATGCCTTTGTCATGTCACATAATTATCATTTCTTTCTTTTGTGATGAGAACACTTAATATCTACTCTGATAACAACTTTCAAGTATACAATACGGTATTATTAGCTATAATCACCATGCTGTACATTAGATTCCCCAGAACGTATTCATTTCATAACTGGAAGTTTGTACTCTTTGACCAATATCTCTTCATGAATTTGGAGGATATTTGCACCTATGTTCATCAAAAACATTGGCCTGTAGTCTTCTTCTTCTTCTTCTTCTTTTATTGTTCTTGCCGTGTCTTTGACTTTGGTATTAGGTCCGTTTTCATTCAGAAAGATTATGGATAGGTATGTATTTATTGCCATTTTGGTTGTTCTTGTGGTTCTCTGTTCCTTCTCTTGCTCTCTTCCTTTGTGGTTTGGCGGCTTTCTTTAGTGTTATGCTTGGATCTTTTTCTCTTTACCTTTTTATGTATCTTTTACAGGCTTTTGATTGTGGTTACTACTGGGTTCATCTACGACACCCTAGGTGTATTGCAGTCTGTGTTAAGTTCATAGTTGCTTAAGTTCAAACACATTCCGAAAGCACTAAATTTTTATTCCCCCTTCCAATCTTTATGTACATGATGCCATAGCTAACATTTTATTTCATGTATCGCTTGATTACATTTGTAGATTTAATTGATTTTACAACTTTTGTGTTTTAACCTCCTTACTGGCTTTATAAGTGATTAATCTGTTCTCTTTATTATGTTTGCTTTTATCTGTGAAATGTTTTTCCTTTCACTCTATCGTTACTTCTGGTTATGGCCTTTTCTCTCCACTGAAGAAAGTCCCTTTAACATTCCTTCTAAGTCTGGTTTGATGGTGATAAACTTCTTGACCTTTGGGACATCCCCCAAGGCGTTTTTCAAACTGCTGCTTCTAGGCTGTGTTTTGGGCCTAGTTATTTAGTATTTTGGCTCTCTAAGAGCAGGGACTTGGTTTCTTATCACCCTCCAGCTCTTCCAGAGTTAAGCCCACTGATTTTTAAAGCCCCTGCAGTTGAGACCCACTAATTTGGGGCACCTGGGTGGCTCAGTAGGTTAAGTATCTGCCTTTGGCTCAGGTCATGATCCCAGGGTCCTGGGATTGAGCCCCGCATTGGGCTCCCTGCTCAGCAAAGAGCCTACTTCTCCCTCTCCCTGCCTCTCTGCCTACTTGTGCTCTCTCTCTCTCTGTGAAATAAATAAATAAATAAAATCTTAAAAAAAAAAGACCCACTAATTGTTAAAAGGTTCTGGAATTAACCCCCACTGGCTTTCAAAGACAGAAATTATGGGGTCTTATCTTCCTAGTGTGGGTCACCAGTGCTACAGGTGCCAAGAGTGGGGTCCAATCCTCTAGCTTCTCTGTGTTTGTGATGTCTCTCCTGTTTGTGATTAGTTGCACCAGGGGATTCTTTCCCAACGGTGTTTCTACCACCACTCCTGACTTTTTCTATATGATATCTACTCTGTGACTTGCTGTGGAAGATCTGTGTGGCCAGACTTCAGGTTGTTTTTTTTTTTAAATTTATTTATTTGTCAGAGAAAGAGGGAGAGAGAGAGAGCAAGCACAGGCAGAGGCAGAGGGAAAAGCAGGGTCCCTGCTGAGCAAGGAGCCCGATGTGGGACTCGATCCCAGGACGCTGGGATCATGACCTGAGCCAAAGGCAGCTGCTTAACCAACTGAGCCACCCAGGCGTCCCTTTGAGTTAGTATACAGATGTGGTTGTTAACTTTGTGTGTCAATGGGATGAGGTGAGCTCAAGATCTTACCCTGCTGTCTTCCGGGGTGCTTTTTTTTTGGTTTTCTCTCTGTTGAACTTCTCATTTTGTTGTATTGTTATTGTTTTTCTAGTATTGTTTGTTAAATTGTTTATATTGTCTTGTGGTTCTCTTGAGCATCTTTAGAACAATAATTTTGAATTCTTTGTCAGACAATTTCTGGATCTCCATTTCTTTGGAACCAGTTACTGGAGGTTTCATGTATTCTTTTTTTTTTAATTTGTATTTAAATTCCAGTTAGTTAACATACCATGTAATAATAGTTTCAGGGATACAACATAGTGATTCAACACTTTCATAAAACACCCAGTGCTCCTCACAACAAGTGCACTCTTTAATTCTCATCGCTTATTTAACCCATTCCTTCCTACCCTCCATTCTGGTAACCACCAGTTTGTTCTCCATGTTTTTTCTCTCTCTTTCTCTTTTTCCCCCTTCGCTTGTTTGTTTTATTTCTTAAATTCCACACGAGTGAAATCATATGGTATTTGTCTTTCTCTGGCTTATTTCACTTAGCATTATACTCTCTAGCTCCATCCATGTTGTTGCAAATGGTAAGGCTTCATTCTTTTTCACGGCTGAATAATATTCCAGCAATGGCTGGTTGCAAACACACACACAGTAGTGGGGGTCAGGAGAGGTGGCAAAGCCAAGGCCAACTATGGGCTCATTGGCAGCTAAGAGGGCTCTCTCTGTTGGTATGCTTTCCTGGGGCTGGTTACCAACTCTCCCTGGGCATGTGCACCACAGTGGATGCTGGTGATGGGATTCAGGCTGGGAGCATGAAGGTGTATAGCTGAAGGGGCTAGCTAAAGGGAACTGTGGTGGTGCAGTCCAGTGACAACAGAAAGGGCCTGATCTGGGCTTGTGGGGGCCCTGAACGTTGGTATGCTCTCCTGCGGCTGCTCACTCTCTCTGTGGGCATAGGCACTGTGGTGGAGCCCAATGATGGCACGTGGAGGGCAGTGTGCATGTGCACAGCTGGAGTTGCTGACTCCCAATTGTGCACACAGCTTTGGAGGTCAGCTGGGGAATCTAGACTGGCATCGTGCACACATGCAGTCACAGAGACCTGAGCTGCCTGCCAGTGTGTATCTCAGGTCCCGGTAGGGACAGGAAAGGACTCAGGCATCTGGTGTCTTACATTCATGAAGCCACAGAGGCCTGGGATGGCTGCTGATGAGCCTCCTGTGCTCTAGCAGGGGCCAGGGGAGGGATTCAGACAGCTGGTGCCCACAAACACAAATACCTGTGGGGTAAAAGCTGGTGAAATCTACAGGGGGCCTGCAGCAGCTGTGTTGGCTGTTGGTTTCTTCTTCAATGGTGAAATCCGCTAAGTGTCTCTGCAGAGCAGGTCTTTGTGAACCACAATCCCTCCTGCCACCCATCTGCTATTAATAGCCCAGTTTCTCTTTCTCTTTATTCTTAGTTGTCTCTGTACCTTTCAGCTTTGCTGGTCTGGGTGGGGTGAAACTGAAGTGGGACCTCTGTGCAATGCTCCAAAAAGGGGAGTGGGGAACTGGTCACCTACCCTGTTCTTCCTTTCCTGGTGAGGAAACTCTAGCTGGGCAGTTTCCACTTGACATTGGACAACACTGCCTTGGAGGATGAAAAGATGCAGGCAAAATGAGGCTGACTTCCTTCTCTTCTTGTGAGATTATTCTAGGTTATTTTTTTTCTTTTCTACTATGTTGCTAAACTTTCTCAAGTGAACTCTAGAGCTCTCTTAGAGCTGTTTTTGTTCATGGATGGATAGCTGTTGAATTGCTAATCTTTGTGGGGAGGATGGCGAGGCTGGGGTCATCCACATCACCATTTTGATCCTCTGTTGTAAGTACTGTCCAGTAATGTCAGTTCTCTGAATTGGTTCTTTCTTCAACATTGCATTGGCTATTCTGAGTCATCTGCTTTTTTCATATGAACTTTGGAACCAGTTTGTCAATATTGACCAAGTAACTTGCTGGGATTGCACTGAAGATTAAGTAGGGAAGAACTGACATCTTAACAGTATTCAATCTTCCTATTCCCGGCAATGGAATAGATTTCCAGTTTTTAGAAATTCTTTGATTTCTTTCATAAGAGTTTTATAGTTTTCCTCATATGGATCTTACACATTTTTTTAGATTTATGCCTATTTCTTTTCTTCTTTGGTGCTATAGATGTGAATGGCATTGTGTTTTTAATTTCAAATTCCAATTGCTTATTGCTGGCATACAGGAAAGCAGTTGAAATTGTATAATTAAACTTTTATCTAAAAACCATGCTCTATTTGCTTATAGTTCCAGGAGTTTTTTGTTGATTATTTGGGATTTTCTACACTGACAGTCATGTCATCTGTGAACAAAGACAGTTTTATTTCTTCAATCCTAATCTGTATACATTCTATTTCAGTTTCTCATCTTACTACATTAGCGAGAATTTCCAGTACAATGTTGAATAAGAATGGTGAAAATGTCTTGGTCTTGGTATTGAGAGGAAAGGTCTAGTTTCTCATTACTAAGTATTAGAGGAAGTTTTCCACTCTTTCTAGTTTTCTGAGAGTTTTTATCATGAATGCATGTTGTCAAATAATATTTCCTCATTTATTGATATGATAATATGATTATTTTTTAGACTATTGATATTATGGATTATGTGGATGAATTATTAAATGTTGAACCAGCTTTGTATACCTGGAAGAAATACCATTTAGTTGCACTGTGTATTTCTCTTTTTGCATTTCTAGATTCAACTTGCTAGTATTTTGTTGGGAATTCTTACATCTATGTTCATGAGAGATACTTGTCTGTAGCTTTCCTTTATTATAATGTTTTTGTCTGGTTTTGGTATTGGGGTAATTCTGGTCTCATAGAATGAATTGGAAAGTTTTCCTCCTGCTTTTATTATCTGGAAGTAATTGTAGAGAATTCACATCATTTCCTTCTTATATGTTTGGTACAATTCACTAGTGAAACCATTTCAGTCCTTCAGTCTTCTTCTTCAGTCTTTCTCTTTGGACAATTGCTAATTCTTGATTCAGTTTTTTAAAATCAGTAAGAGTCTACTCAGATGACTGTCTTTCCTTCATTTATTTAAGAACATCATAATTTCTCTTGGGACTTCTTTAGCTTATTTATTATTTAGAAGTTTGTTGTTTAATTTCCAAATATTCTTGAATTTTCTATTTACACTTTTGTTATTGACATATATGTTAATTCCACTGAGGTCTGAGAGCGTATTCGATATGTCTATTCTTTTAAATTTGTTAAAATGTATTTTATGGCCCAGAATGTGGTCTATCTTGGTGAATATTCCATGTGAGCTTGAGAAGAATGTGAATTCCCTTGTTCTTGGATGAAGTATTCTATAAATGTCAATTAAATGCAGTTGGTTGATGATGCTGTTCTGTTCAACTCTCTCATTACTGATTTTCTGCTTGCTGGATCTGTCAATTACTGATTGAGGGATGTTGACATCTTCAAGTATAATATTGTATTCATATATTTCCCCTTGCAGTTTTATTAGTTTTGCCTCACATATTTTGATGCTCTGTTGTTAGGTGGATACACATTAAGATTTGTTATGTCTTCTTGGTGAATTAATTCTTTCATCATTATGTAATGCTTTTCTTTATCTCTGATATTTTCCTTTCTCTGAATTCTGCTTCATCTGAAATTAATATAGCTACTCTAGCTCTTTTGATTAACATCTTTGTTTATCTGTCTCCCCCTGCTTTCTTTTTTTGGATTAAACAACAGAAATTTATTGTCTCACAACCCTGCCCTTTTTAGATATTTCTGTCTTTACACTTTAGTAGGTTTCCTATAGACAATGTATAGTTGGGTCTTCCTTTTTTATCCATTCACACGGTGTCTCTTTTTTAATTGGTATATTTTGATCATTCACATTTAGAAGATTATTTATATATAGTTGGATTGATATCTACCATATTTGTGTTTGTTTTCTAGTCAGTGCTCTTGCTCTATTTTTTTTCTTCCCCTCTTTTCTTGACTTCTCCAGTATCAATTGAACGTTGTATATGATTGTTTTCTCTCTTAGAATTATATTTTCATTTTAACCTTGAATTTAACACCACAGATTATAAAAAAAAAGAAGCTGAGTGTAGCTTTTTCTGAACACTCACAGCGTGCTAGGTACCATGGAGAAGATCACAAGTGCACTAGTAGATAATTCAAGGACATTTCCTTTGAGGACACAAGCCTAGCAAACAAATCCACATTTTGTTGTTCTTCCTGGGTGGAAAACACATTTCATATTTTACTCCCAAGCTTGATTTCCAGGCCCATTTGCCTCTTATTCCATCTTCTTCCAGGGAAATTATTACCATTTGTGTTCAGGACAAGGAGAACTTAGTCTTAACCAATATCCAGCTTGAGGTGGTAAAAATATATCTAAGCAGAGACAGCAGATGACAAAAAGTAAATGGTGAATGAATATTCAGGGAAGAAGGTGATAGATCATATTCAAGTTAATCAATACTTCTCTCATCTGGTGAATGTATAGAGAATTTTCAATCATGTTCTTCTAGATTATCCCTAAAACAAGAGTCAAAAAGATAAAGAGGATTCCCCAAGAATATGCTGTAGCAGTAATCAGGCATAATGCAGAGATTACAGACAATCTTTACAGATGGGTTATCTCCTAAGGTGAAGATACATTAAAATGGTCACAGTGTCCTTATTTGGAGTCAGATGTTGCCTTAATCAGTATGGAAAAAAATCCAATAACATGTTGAAATTTGACTCCAAAATCTTGCTAGAAAACCTGCAAGCTTTGACCACTGCAGAGATAGGTATAGGTTTTGGCAAAAAAGAGAGGTCTATATATTCATTCACACATGGTATATGAAATAAAGTCACAGAGTCACTAACAAAGGTTTAAGAGAAGGCTCCTAGAACACCTTCATTTTCAATATAGGAGTTACAAAAAGAGATTCTTATAGCACCAAAGGAGTGGTCATCTTCTCCAGTGGGCGTAAGGCAAAGGAAATCTTTTCTCAGATAAGAAAGGAAAAGGAATCTGGAAACCATTCTTTTTTCTTTCCCTTATTATTTCTGATACTTCAAGTCTATAAGTTTTGAAACTGGAAAGAGAGCCTCAAGTTCCATATAATTATATCATTAAATGTCCCCAGCATCTGCGATTGCATGGTAACTGCTAGAAAGTCGATGGCATCCCAAACCTTTTTATAGATTATTTTTCTCATTATTTTCAGCTCAAACACTACAAATATCACAAAAACCTGCAATTAAAGTAGTGCCATAAAAATATGAAGTTGACAAAGTCTTCTGTTAGAACAGATGGGCCTCTAGAATTCCAACCAATGCAGATTAAAAGCTATTATAAAGTATAAAATCAGGCCATTGTGCATTTTAGTCATACTTTTAACAAAAAGCTCTGCTTTATGTGATCATGATGATCTGTAGGGCCTGTATTTCTTTATTGCATGAAAACTAAACTTTAATTTGTTGATGTTTCAGTAGTTCTGTGGTTTTGTACAGAAATGAAGAAGTGCATGTAATGCTCAGATAGAAGATATCTTTTCATAGGTTTCCAGGGCATATGCTATGGTGGATAGCTATTTTGTTTGCAACCCTAAATCTGAGTCTCCTTTCCAAGTTTGGAAAATCAACAAATTATGAGTTTTGTTTAAAGGCAGAGCTATCTCTCTTTATAGGAGTTGAAAGTGCCAGATGCTTTTTTAGGTTTCCTTAAAGCTTTGATACAGGCATGTGATCTGGGCTCAGACAATCATATGCAGCCACAGTGGATGTTAAAGCCAGGATAAATGACGCAAAGAATCAGAATCAGGTAGGCTTCCAATTAAAATTCCTCAATGACTCCTTGCTTTGAAAATCCTTTCTGATCTAAACACACAGTAATAATGCATAAGATATAAAAATTTTAAAAATGTAGTTGAGAGGGGCACCTGGGTGGCTCAGTGGGTTAAAGCCTCTGCCTTCAGCTCGGGTCATAGTCCCAGGGTCCTGGGATTGAGCCCCACATCAGGCTCTCTGCGAAGCAGTGAGCCTGCTTCCCTCTCTCTCTCTCTGCCTGCCTCTCTGCCTACTTGTGATCTCTGTCTGTCAAATAAATAAATAAAAATCTTTAAAATAATAAAAAAATGTAGTCGAGAGCAAATACAAGAGACATCTATCCATAAACCAGAAATAGTCTGAGCTACAGGTTTACTGGACTCATAGCCCAAGAACAGGCAGTGATAGGCAGAAATTTAGCTCCTGCATGGCCAACTGACTGGAGTGATTCAGATAATTCAGGGAAAGAGACATGGATGGGTTTGCAGTGTGAAGCCAGAAAACACGGTGTGGATCCCAACTCATCCTCTTAAAAGGAGCCTGAAGAAATTACCCCAAAAGTTACTTGAGGCTAGAGCTAGAATGAAGCTGGAGGCCTACAACAGTAGAAGGACAGATACATTGCCTTGGAATCTAGGTTTGAACCAAGCCACCTGCTTGACCAGATCTGTCAGGTTCCCCAAGATCACTGTGAGAGAAAACTGAAAATGTCATTATTAGACCTAGTTTTGGACTGGGAGCCCAGGAGTACATAAAGAAGCAGCTACAAAACTGTTAAAGAGAAGAATGCAGAGATGAGTAAGAGAAAGGGGAAAAAATGAAGCTACAAATAAAAATTCCAAATGCAAAAAAAAACCCCACTAATGCTATGAAAAACAATTAACAAAGCGAACAGTTGAAACAAAAATTAACTCCACAAGAAATTATTTTTATTTTAAGATGCCTTGACAAAGATTTGAAAAAAAAAAGGGTTGAAAATGTTCAAAGACATAAACGAAGGTATAACTTTGGCTAAAAGAACTAAGAAAAATACATAGATATTTTAAAAGAACTGGTATATTTGAAAATAAATCCATTAGAATCTTGGAAATTAGACCTTTAGGCAGAGAATTTAAAATTATCTAAAGACCAGACCAAAAAAATCAATGAATTATTATAAAATCCAGAGGAATAAGAAAGAGAAGATAAAAGATATAGAAAATAGATTAAGATGCTCCCACATTTGTAAAAGAAGGTTTTCAGAGGTAGAGAATGGAAGGAATGGTGAGATATGATAATTTGAAGATATGATTATTGGTAATTTTTTAATTAAGGAAAGCTTGACTGCAGGGAATATAAAGCACTCAGAACCTAATATAAATTTAAACAAATAAACATCAAGACATTTCATAGTACAGATGCATAATTTCAAAGATGAAAAGATCATCTAGTAAAAAGACAGACTTACTAAAGACAGACTACAAGTTAATAACAATTCCATTGAGAGCAGACGTCTCTCAATTTGTCAGCACTTTGTCATTAAGTGCTGACAAAGAAAAAGAAGTAATCTTCAAAGGGAAAAAAATAACTCCCAATTTATCAATTTTAATCCAGCTAGCCTTATAATTGAAGCTTGGAGTGGGGGAGAGCAATGAAGAAATATAAGGCATAAAAATACTGAGAAACTTCATATACATAAACAAACACCAGTTAGAAGATCTAATGGGAAATAATTTCTTTGTAATAGTAAAAAAGAAAATAAAATACTTGGACATAAAGTTAAGACATATTAAAAAATACAGAGCAAAATTCTACAACACTCTTAAAGTGCAAAAATGGAATAAATGGAAACACATACCATATTCTTCTATTGAAAGAATCAACATAAAAACATTTCAGATGTCCTTAAATTCACTTATAACTTTAACACAATCCAAACTGTCTTAGTTTGTTCAGGCTGCTATAAAAAAATACCAGAGACTATGTGGCTTATGAAGAACAGAAATTTCTTTCTTACAGTTCAAGAAAAGACATTGGCAAATTAGGTGTCCAGAGAGGGCCCGTTTCCTAGATGGCCATCTTCTCCTTATGTCCTCACATGGTGGAAGGGGCAAAGGATCTTTCTGATGGGTATTCCTCTATTCATGAGGGTTCTACCCTTGACCAAATCACCTCCCCAAAGCCTCATCTCCTAATATTATCACTTTGGGCGTTAAAATTTCAACATATGAATTTAGAGGTAACATAGACATTCAGTCCATTACAGCGATCAACAGGGAAAAAAATACCAACAATTATTGTCTTGGAGCTTGACAAGTTGAATATAAAGTTCATTTAGAATCATAAAGAGGTAAAAATAGCTAGGAAAACCTGAAAAAGAAAAGTAATGGTGAAGGGTCTTGTACCACCAAACATTAAAACACATTATCTACACTTTAAAATTAAAATACTTGGACATTGGTACATAAATAGATATACCAATGGAAAAGGATAGAAAATCTAGAAAGCACTATTGTATATATAATTTAAGTATACAATAAAAGTGGTGTTTCAAATCAGTGGGGGAAGAGATGAACTTAGCTGGTATGGGCTAACTGGATGGCCTTATTGAAAAAGATAAAATGGGACCCACCTTCCACACCATACACTAGGATAAATTCTAAATGTATCAGATTTAAAAAAGAAAATAATACCAGAGGAAAACACGGGTAAACATCTCTATAACCTCAGAGTAGGGAAAACTTTCCTATGTTTTAAAATCCAGAAGTAATAAGGGAAAAGATTGATATATTGGGTTAAATTGAAAAAATAAAAACAAAAAAATACCAGGAGTAAAGTAAAAAAAGAAATAAAAACTGGAAAAAAATATGGAACTTCCAAAAGTAAAGAAGAAAATGACTATTATTCCCAGAGAAAACGGGGATAGTGATATGAACAGACAATTTACGGAAAAGAAATCCAAGTGGATATTAACACTAAGACAGTTAACTCAAGACAAGAGAAATACAAAGTGTGCAGAAAGAACATTTCATGCTTAACCAGAGTGGCTGATGCAACACTGATGATGGTAGTAGAAAATGGAAGATCCCTCTGGAGGAAAATTTGGCACTATCCTGCAAAATTTCATATGCATTTACCCTGTGACCCAGTAATCCCAAAGTAAAATGTTCATTTCAATTATACATTGCCAAAAATGCAAAAAAGATATATGTACAAGGTTATCCACAGAAACATTACGGGAAATGATCCCAAATGTCTATCGATAGGGAACTGGTTAAATACATGTGGATTTGAAAAGAGAAATGTTATGCAAGAGAAAAAATGAGTAAGAAATATCTCTGTATAATACTATGAAGTAATCACAGGATATATGGTTTAGAGAAAAAAGGCAAGAAGGGGAATACAGCACAGATGGCATTTTTTTAATCTAGGAAAAGGGAAGTAATTATAAATGTGTGCATAATTATGCTCATGTGTACATTTAAAATTAAATGACAATTCATAATATTAAAAGGAGCACCCCGTGCCTCAGTTAAGTGTCTGCCTTTGACTCAGGTCATGATCCCTCAGCCAGGAGTCTGCTTCTCCTACTCCCTCTGCACCTCCCCTGCTTGTGCTCTCTCTCTCACTCTCTCTTTCTCTCAAACAAATAAATAAGTAAAATCTTTTTTTTTAAAAAAATGGTTATTTATGGGACGCCTGGGTGGCTCAGTGGGCTAAAGCCTCTGCTTTCGGCTCAGGTCATGATCCCAGGGTCCTGGGATCGAGCCCCACATCGGGCTCTCTGCTCTGTGGGGAGCCTGCTTCTTCCTCTCTCTCTGCCTGCCTCTCTGCCTACTTGTGATCTCTGTCTGTCAAATAAAGATTTTTATTTATAAAATCTTTTTTTAAAAAATGGTTATTTATGGAAAGAGTAGGATAAAATCCATAGCTCTGATTTTGAGTTGAAGTACCATTATGAACTCAAGTTGTGTTCTCTTTTACAAAAGAAAATATTCCTTAGTTTTGTCTATGAAAAGTCCTAGAGACAAAACCCAACAAGTCAGAAGTAATAAGCAGCCACTAGAACCCATACCATGGTCTCTAATTTCCCATGAATAGAAACAAAGCTCCTGGACAGGAAATGTATGAGATGAGCTTGAACATAAAGTGATATCATAAAAGCAAGAAGCTGTCAAAGAATATTAGGGTTGTGTCTTTAAGAAACAGGAGCCAATGTGATTAGGCTCCCATTGATCAAAGATGGACCTATCTAAATATCGTAAAGGATAAAAACATGCAATGGACTTAAATCCACAAATTTATAAGGACATTTGAAAACATGCTCTTTGGTCATCCTGAGAGGTTACTAAAGAGCCTATGTAGTCTTTTGAATTGAGAAATAAATTGAGATCAAACATTAATTATGCCTTTCCTATATGAACTGTACCTCAGGGTAAGCAATTACTTGATAAGTACAGGTTTATCTTTATAAGTGTTCCAATTAATATGTGAAGAAGGGATAGCAAAACTAAAACATCACTGTTTTATAACCACTATTTATTTAATGGATATATGTAATGAACACCAGTGGTTGTTAATGGCATAAAAAGAGACAACTAGGCATTATGTGCTTCTAATTATGTGCTTCACAGCACCACCTGTGATAAGATATATGAGTAAATTTAATTAACTATTAATTTTAAATAACTATAACTACTTTTTGTATTTAAAATAAATATAAGATTAAAACACTAAACAAAATCAAGATTTCCCTAAATGTGTTGTTGGTAGTAAAAAGCAGACTAAGGACTTTGTCATGATTGTGATAAGGAAACAGATATTGAGTAACTTTAATTTTTGTTAGAAAACTTAAAGAAGAATATGAATTTTAAGATTTGGAGATAACAAATTCATAAACAAAAAAATATGATATATAGTTCCCAAATCAGCAAATGGAAAATTTTATCTCTCAAACAGAAGACATGAAAAAAGTAACAAAAAATAATTGGATAATAGAAAATATAAGTCAAAATATATTAGTATTAAATTAAATTAAATGACACTCTTTTATTAAAATAGTGGAATATTTAAAAATTCAACTCTATAAGGCATAAATAAAAGAATATGTCACAAAAATGTTGAAAATAAAGGAAGAATATGTACCATGCAGATACTCACCATAAAAAGGTGCTAAACCTATATTAACATGTCAAATTAGAATTTGAAGCAAAAAGCACTAACTGGAATAAAGAGAGAATTTACAATAACATAATACAAATTCTACCAGAAAGATATTATGTGTAACTAACAATATTGCCTCAAGACATATATAAAACAATCCATACTCAAAATGGGAAATTAAAGAACATCTCTTTTATAAACCAATAGAGTAACCAAACAAACAAGTATCAAGGATATAGAATCTTTGAACAACAAAATTAGCAGCCAATAAATATAAAATATACATTATTTTCAAACATACATGGAATATTTGCAAACATTAGTCACTTACTAGAACTTAAAAGAGGTCTAAAAAAGTATAAAAGATCTATTGTTATGGGGAACCTGGGTGTCTCAGTCTGTTGAACATCTGACTCTCGACTTCAACTCGGGTCATGATCTCAGGATCGTGAGATTGAGCCCCATGATGGGCTCCATGCTGGCCATGGAACCTGCTTAAGATTCTCTCTCTCCTTTTACCCATTCCCCCCATGCACGCACATGTGTGCTCCCTCTCTCTCTATACGAAAAAAAAAAAAATCTGTTGTTATACTGACTTTGTGTTTCTATGATCAAATAAATTGAATTAGAAATCAAGCACCAACAAAACTGATTAAAAACACAATGTCTGCAGACTTTAAAATGCTCTCAGAACTAACTCATGATTAACAAGAACACTGCAATAGAAATCACAACATAGAAATCTAAAACTGAATGACAATGAAAGTACTATATTTTAAAACTTGTAATATGCAGCTAAAACAGCATTTAGAAGGGATTTTACAGTCTAAATGATATTTGTTTAAAAGTGAAAAGATTGAAAATAAAGTTAAATGAAAACAAAGGCGTCAAGTGTTCTCCTCTAGAAATTAGAAAAGGAATAACAGACTTTCAGTTAATATGGAAGAGACAGATTTTGTGTGACTAGAAAATCTTCAAAACAGACAAACAGGGATGCCTGGGTGGCTCAGTCAGTTAAGCATCTGCCTTCAGCTCAGGTCTTAGGATCGAGTCCTGCATCGGGCTCTCTGCTTAGCAGGGAGCCAGCTGCTTCTTCTGCCTGCCACTCCCTTTGCTTGTGCGCTCTCTCACTCTCTCTCTTTATCTGGCAAATAAATAAATAAAATCTTAAAAAAAAAACAAACCCAGACAAACAAAAAGCTTCCTGGAAACAAGAACAGGAGGGTATTTTTTTAAAAGACATACTCGGGAAATAACAATAAGAACAAACAAATGAAAACATAGAAAAACCTTAATAAAATGGTTATAGTACAAAGTCAGAGTTAAGAAAATTTCCTATTTGAGAAAATAGGAAATAAAAGATAAGAGAATTAGAGAACCTGTTGCGAAGATCTAACATTTAAATAATAAGAATTCATGAGGAAGGCAAATAAATAATCCCAACCTAGGATTTAACAATTAGTTAAACCGTCAAGTAAGTTTGAGAGTAGAATAAAGCCTTTTCCCCCAGATGCAAGATCTCAACCATTTGGAAGGAGTAAACCCAGAAAGAGGAAGACATGGGATTCGGGCAATGGTGGGGGACAGAAGAAAGAGGAAAGGAAATTCCCGTCATGACTGGTGGAGTGAAATCTCAAACGACAACTGCCGCGCAGTTGCAGCACAGGGAGAGAACAACCAGCAATTTCCAAAAGAGATTTCTTCAAGAAGATAAAGCTGATAGACCTTAATATATATTAATGTATTATGAAGCTATTCATATAATAGAGCCAAATTTGAAAGTGAAGCACTTGTAAGAAAGAGAAAACAAAAAGATATAAACATTAGGAAAACAAAAAAATGATGCTGCAAAGAATATTCCATGGTACATGGCATTTGCATAGTTTCAATCATGGTTTATGAATACGGCTAAATTATTATGATGTAACTGAAGTAGCCATATAGCTGCTCACCAAGGATAAGGCACAGGGGTACAGAAGATATGTTGGGTGGAGGTAGAGTAATGGTGAAAGATAACTAAACACAGATATCAATATTCGGTCTTGGGAAATTAATGGAAAACATTTAAAACTTCATAAGAAAGGAATAGCAATAAAAATTTTTTTTAAGATTTCATTTTTATTTAGTTGGCAGAGAGAGCACGAGGGAGCAAAAGAGGGGGAGTGGCAGCAGGAATGGGAGAAGCAGACTCCCTACTGAGCAGGGACCCCAATGTGGGGCTCAATCCCAGGACGATGGGATCATGATCTGATCCGAAGGCAAATGCCGAAAAGACTGAGCCACCCAGGCACCCTTATAAGAATGTTTTTAACACATGCCAATCATAAGAATTTACTAAAAGTTGAAAATGGTTGCTTCTGGGGAACAGAAATGAGAGAGATGTGACAGAGAGTGTGTTATTTGTTATGAAACAATCTATTTGCGTAAGTTTATGACTTTTCCAAATATATGGATATACAACTTTTATAAAAATAAATTTTAAAAACATGAATGGACTAACACTTTAAAATAAGTTGGAATAAAGGGGAAAAGAGCAATAAAAGTAAAGTGGAAAACAAATTTCTGGTAATAAATGAAAAAGGGAAAAGGCACAAATAGTCTTAGGAGCAATAAGGTGGTACGACATTACAAACAGAATTTCTAACATTAAAAGATAATACAAGGAAAAATATAATGAGATTTATTTCAAAGCTTAGATGAAATAAGCAATTCCCAGAAAAATATAAATTATAAAAATTAACTCAAGAAGTAGGAGCTATGAATTAAGCAATTCACATTTTAAAAAGTCAATCTGGTAATCAGATGTCTTATTCAAAAAACATCATGCCTAGTTAATTTTATAGGTAAGTTTTATCCACCCGCAAGGAACATATTCTCCCTATTCTATACAAACTTTAGAGAACATAAGAAGGAATGCTATTGGACTCATTTTATAAGGTTAATAAAACCTTGATACCAAACTTGGATAAAGGTAGTGCAAAAAAAAATTAAACTTATACACCATTCTCACAAACATAGATATTAAAGTTCTAAGAACTTACTAAGTTATTAACTTAGTGACAGTGCCCATTAAAAAAATATTATACTGAAGTATCAGTTTTCTATTGTCGTATATATAACAAATAACCACAAAACTTATCAGTTTGAAATAACACCCATTCATTATCTCAGTTTCTGTAGGTCAGAAGTTCAGGCACAGCTTAAATGAATCTTCTGCTTAGGGCCTCACAAGGCTGCAATCAACTTGTCAGCCTGGGCTGGGGTCTCATTTAAGTCCTGGGGTCCTCTTCCAAGCTCACATGATTGTTGGCAGAATTCATTTCCTTGCAGCTGTAGAACTTATAATGGCTTGTTTCTTCAAGGCCAGCTGGAGAGTCTCTAACCACTAGACCCTCTTTTAAAAAGATAGCCTAATTAGGTCAGGTTCATTCAGGATAACTTACCTCTCTTTTGATTAACTTAAAGTCAACTGACGAGGGATTTTAATTGCACCTGAAAAAAAAATCCCTTCACTTTGCCACGATCTATTGATTAGGAGCAAGTTCAAGTTTTACACATATCCGGGGAGGGGATTATACAAAGGCATTGATACCAGAGCGTGAGAGTCACAGACTACATCTTAGAATTCTGCCTACCATCACCAAGTAGAATTTATCCCAGGAAGCCAAAGATGACTGAACATAGGAAAAAACGCTATCAATGTAATAAATATGCTGTATTACCAGATTAAAAAATATGCAATTATATAGAGAAATATTAAAAACACATTCAGTAGAATTAACACTCATTCAAATTCAGAAAAGAAGGTCACTTCTTTAAGCTCTGAAACCATCTGTCCAAATTTATTGAAAATGTTTCCAGTCCAGCATGTGAGGAAGCTTCAAAGTCACCACCTTAACAAGTAAAAAGTTGAACAAACTGAAAAATCAACAAGTCTCATTAGATCCACAAAAGAATTGGTGTTATAGAGCAAAGCACTGTTTACATAATTGGAGAGACACAGAAGAAAACAGAGAATCACAACTTACAGGAGCAGAAACCTCTGAAGGAACCAGTTCTGGGGTAGGGAAGACTGAACTGTAATTGGTGAATTGCTGGAGGCTCATGTGCACAAGTCTGAGAGATGAAGGCTCCACAGAGACCCAGGTATCAAGGGGGTGTCCCTCATTTGTGAGTTTTACCTCCTGGAGCTCTACCAGGCTCTCACAGTGAAAATAGGAGATTATTCCCTCCCGCTTGCAGCAGGGGGAGTGGCAAAGAAACCATTCCCAAATACTTCAGAGCATTCTGTTCTTAACAAGGTCTGCCCTAAGGAGAAAGTATTTAACCAGAGATTAACCTGCTGGGATTCTATCAGAGCCTAATTGACCTGGGGCAAAGGAAATACCCTACTCCAGCCCACTTTAGCCATTCTGTCTCACCAAAAGGTTGGGGGGAGGGGAGATCTAAGAAGCCCATATGAAGTTCACAGTCAAGAGGCATAGACTCAAAAAAAAAAAAGACTGAAACTTAATCATAGAACTATATGCAGTATGTTGTCCCTCCTCCCATACCACACTAACATCACTGAAGATCTACTTACAGTCATTCCTTTTACCCATTATTACATCATGTTCGTTATCAAGAAAAAATTACCAGACATACTAAAAGGCAAATAAGACAGTTTGAAGAGAGACAGAGCAAGCATCAGAACCAGATTCAGGTATGACAAGGATGTTGGAATTATCAGACCAGTAATTTAAACAATTGTAATGAATATGCTAAGGGTTCTAATGGATAGAGTGCATATGAGAACAGATGAACAATGTAAGCAGTGAGATGAAAATTCAAAGAATGAATCAAAAGAAATGCTATAACTAAAAAAGAAAAGTGAAGAATGCCTTTGATGGGTTTAGTAGTAGACTGGATAAGGCTAAGGAAAGAATCTCTGAGCTTGAGGATATCCAATAGAAACTTCCAAAACCAAAAGGCAAGGAGAAAAAGGGTGAAAAAACAAACAAACAAACAAACAAACCCAGAACAGAATATCTAAGGATTGTAGGACAGCTACAAAAGATGTAACATACATGTAATGGGAATACCAGAAGGAGAAGAAAAGGGGAAAAGAAAAAATAATTAAACCAATGATGACTGAGAATTTCCCCCAAAGTAATGTTAGACACCAAACCACAAATCCAAGAGGCTCTGAGAACACTAAGGAGGATAAATGCCTTCCTTACATATGATTATATGTAAGCAAAAGAAATGACAGCAATGATACAAGGGGCGAGAGGAAGGAATTAGGGTTATTTTGTCATTGTAAAGTACTTAACGCTACCTGTGAAGTGGTATAGTGTTGGTTCACAGTGGACTTGGATTCGTTCTAAATGTATATTGCAAACTCTACGACAAACACTAAAAAAAAAGAGGCATAACTGATATGCTATAGAAGGAGAGAAAATGGAATCCTATGAAATGCTCAATTAAAGTCACAGAAAGAACAGAAAAAGAGTGGAAGACAAGAATAGGAACAAAGAACAAGGGCAACAAATATAAAACTAACAAATATAGTAGATGTGAATCGAACTATGTAAGTAATCCCTTTAAATGTCAATGTTCTAAATGTACCAATTAAAAGATTATCAGAGTGAGACAAAAAAACATGACCAAACTCTGTCTACAAGAAACCCATTGTATTTTTTATTGAGTTATATTCAACATACAAAATTATGCAAATTTAAGGTGTACAACATTGATTTGATACATTTGTCATACATCTGTTGGTACATTTATATTGCGATATGATTGCCATAGTAACATTAGCTAACACCTTTATGGTATCACATAACACCTCTATCACATCAAATAATTACCATTTCTTGTAGTGTTGATAACACTTCAAATCTAGTCTCTTAGCAAGTTTAATGTTTATAATACAGTTTTGTTTATAATCACTGTGTTCTCTCTATAAGCACTGTACTGTTATCTCTAGGACTTATTCACCCACTAGTAGCAAGTGTGTACCCTCAAACAATATTTCTCCCATTCCCACACTCCAAGCCCCAGGTAATCACCATTTTATTCTCTGCTTCTATAATTTTGGTTTTTTGAGAAGCCACATATAAGAGCTATTTATATAGTATTTGTCTTCCTCTGTTTGACTTATCTCACTTAGCATAATGTCCTCAAGGTCCATCCATGTTGCTGCAAATGACAGAATTTCCTTTTTTTCTCATGTCTGAATAGTATTCCATTGTACAGTTAACCCTTGAACAACACAAGGGTTAGGGGTCCTGACCACCCCCATAGTCAAAAATCCACATACAACATTCGACTTCCCCAAAACTTACCTAATAGCCTACTGTTTAGTGGAAGCCTTACTAATAATATACACAATTGATTAACACATATCTTGTATATTAAATGTATATATACTGTATTCTTACAATAAAGTGAACTACAGAAAAAATATTAAGAAAACCATAAGGAAGAGAAATACATTTACAGTACTGTACTGTATTTATTGGGGGAAAAATCCATGTATAAGTGGACCCCTCAGCTCAATCCTGTGTTGTTCAAGTGCCAACTGTGTGTGTGTGCGTGTGTGTGTGTGTGTGTGTGTGATATTTTCTTTATCCATTCATTCTTGATAGGTTGTTTCTAAATCTTGGCTATTGTGAACAATGCTACAATAAACATGGGAGTACATATATCTCTTTAGTAATCTATTTCATTTCCTTTGGTTATATACCCAGAAATGGTATTGTTGAAACATATGGTAGTTCTATTTTTAATTTTTGGAGAAACCTCCATGCCATTCTCCACGATGGCTGAACCAGTTTACAACCCCAACGGTGCATGAGGGTTCTCTTCTCTCCATACCTTCACTAACACTCATTATCTCTTGGCTTCTTGATAACTGCCCTTCTGATAAATGTGAGGTGACATCTCATCACAGTTTTGATTTGCATTTCCCTGATGATGAGTGATATTGAGCAACTTTTCGTGTACCTATTAGCCATTTGGATGTCTATGTAGTTTCTCCGCCTATTTTTAGTCAGATTATTTGTTTTTTGTTATTGAGTTATATCAGTTCTTTATAAATTTTTTCTATTAACCCCTTATCCAATACATTGTTTGCAAAATTTTTCTCCCATTTTGTAAGTTGCCTTTTCATTTTGTCAATGGCATATTTTGCTATGATGAAAGTTTTAAGTTTGATGTGGTCTCATTTGTTGATTTTTTCCTTTGTTTTTTGTCCTTTTAATGTCACATCCGAAAATGATTGCCCAAACCAATGTCAAGGAGCTTCTTACTTGTTTTCTTCTAAAAGTTTTACAGAAGAAATCCACTTTAGCTGTAAAGACATATATAGATTAAAACTACATGAACAGAGAAAGATATACCATACTAACAGTATTCAAAAGAAGTAGGAGTAGCTATACTAATTTGAGACAGAACAGACTTCAGAGCAATAAGTTTTCAGAGACAAAGAGGGACATCACATAATGATAAAAGGGTCAATTCTCCAAAAAGATGTAACAGTTTTCGTGTGTGTGTGCACCTAACAACAAAGTCTCAAAATACATTAGGCAAAAACTGATAGAACTGCAAGGAGAAAGAGGTGAACCCACTATTATAGTTGGAGACAACACCCCTCCAGCAGATATGGATAAATCATGGGCAGAAAATCAGTAAGGATATCGTTGAACTCAACAACACCATTAATCAACTGGGTATAATTGACATCTATAGACTACTTCATCCAACAACAGAAGAATATACATTTTTTCTCAAATTCACATGTAGCATTCAGCAAGATAGACCATGTGTTAGGCCACAAAATACCCCATAACAAATTCAGAACACTAGAAATCAAATGATATTTATACTCAGGGCACAGTGGAATTAAACAAGAGATCAGTAACAAAAAGATAACTAGAAAATCCCCAAATACTTGGAGATTAAACAATATGTCTCCATATAAAAAAAGCAAAAACAGTGGTTAGAGGGAAATGTATAGCTTTGAACAAATATATTAGAAAAAAAGAAAGGCCTAGAACTGTTTATAGTAGTTTTATTCCTATTTGCCAGAATTAGAAAATAACTGAAATGTCATCTACTGAAGGACAGTTAAACTGTGGTACATCCAGATGATGCAATATTATTCATCTCTAAAAATAAATGAACTATCAAGCCATGAAAAGACATGGAAGGACTTTAAGTGTATAAAACTAAGTGAAAGAAGCCAATCTGAAAAGGCTACACACTACTTGATTCCAAATACATGACATTCTGCAAAAGGCAAAACCACTGAAACAGTAAAAAGACCAGTGGTTGTCAGGGGTTGGTGGGGCGTAGGAGGGAAGATGAATAGACAGAGCACATACGATATTTAGGGCCACGAAATTACTCTCTATGTTACTACAGTGATAGATAGATGCCATTACATTTGTCCAAACCCATAGAATGTACCATAGTATAAATAATGGACTTAAGTGATTGTGATGTGTCACTAATTGTAACAAATGTAGACCACTCTGGTGTATTATGAATATAGAAGGCAATGCATGTGGGATAGAAGGAGAAATCTCTGTCCCTTCCACCCGATTTTTCTGTGAATCTAAAACTGTTCTAAAAATTAGTCTAGTTAATAAAAATTATGGAAAGCGTCATTTAAAAAATGAGAAGCATGCCCATAAATCTTAGGAATAAGACAAAAATGGCTGCCATTCTTTTTTTAAACTTAAAGTTGTACCTGAGATTTTCAGCGATGCAGCAAGATAAGAAAAATAAGAGATAAAAGGGGTGGAGTAGATGCATCAAAGTGTCCTTATTTGCAGATGATAAGCTGTCTGCAGAGAAAATTCAAGAGAAGAGGCAAACTCCCTGAAATAGTAAAAATGTTCAGCAAGGCTATTAAATACCAAATCAACATATGAAAACCAATAGGATTCCTAGGCACCAGATATAGATAATTAGATAATGGGACTGGGATGGGAAAGAGTTTATTGACAATAATAATACAACCGCAGGGTACCTAGCATTAATTCCTTCAAAAAAACATTCAGGAACATTGAGGCAAAATGTATACAGAGCTATGAGACTATAATAAAGAAGACAAATACACACACACACACACACACACACACACACTATTCTTCATGAAAGACAAGACTCACCATAATAAAATTACCAATTTTTCTTAAACTAATCCTTTCAATGCAATTTCAATGAAAATAACAATAATGGTATTTTTTAGAACATGATGTACTTATCCTAAAGTTTATATGAAAGATCAGGGGCGCCTGGGAGGCTCAGTGGGTTAAAGCCTCTGCCTTCAGCTCAAGTCATAATCCCAGGGTCCTGGGATCTAGCCCCACATCAAGCTCTCTGCTCAGCAGGGAGCCTGCTTCCCCCTGTCTCTCTGCCTACTTGTGATTTCTGTCTGTCAAATAAATAAATAAAATCTTTAAAAAAAAGGAAAGATCAAAGGGTCACTAATAGCCATGAAAAGTCGGAAGAACAGTGTACTTGAATTTGCCTTACAAGACATCCTCTCATTATAAAGTTAATTACCATTAATGTAGCATAATATTGATAGAGAAATAGAGCAATGGAACCCAGTAGAGACTTCACTTAACAGACCTACATATGTAAAATAGAAAATTTGTAAGAGGCAACTCGGAAAAGAATTCACTAAATGGTACTGTTGAGGCCATCCTCAGCCCTTTTGTCTCCTTCCACCTATATGCACTTTTCCTAAAAACATCATCTACCCTTTGGAATTCAACTGGTGATTTCCTAATCTGTTCCTCCATCCAGATCTCACCCCTAATTTCTGGGCCCATTTATTCAATTGTTTATTGGAAATGTCCTCTTAGAACTCCAAATATGCAAACTGAATTTAATACATTGTCCCATAAATCTGCTCTTATTTATGTATTCCCAAACACAGTCAGTAGACCCACCCTTTATGCTATTAAACAAGCCAGAACTCCCTGAAAGCCATTCTAGACCAATAGTTCCCAAAGGCAAACCGAACAGAACAGAATATTAATAGGTGCTATGCAAAATTAAAAGCTGTTTGATAAAATAAAGTTTTGAACTGTTGGCTTAAAAAAAAACAACAGATTTTCCTTGTCAAATTAGTTATCAGTGCCCTTAATACTCTGGTGTGCATTTATGCCCAAACTTGTGTGGATCATAGAATGCCCTTTTTATTTATTTTTTTTTTCCGAGATTTTACTTATTTATTTGAGAGCAAGAGACCACAGAGGGAGAGGGTGAGGGAGAAGCAGATTCCCCAGTGAGCAGAGAGCCTAATGTGGGGCTCGATCCCGGGACCCCGAGATCATGACCCAAGCCAAAGGCAGATACTCAAGTGACTGAGCCACACAGGCACCCCTAGAATACCCTTTTTAAATAAAATATTTTGCTCGGGATTACTTTTCTAAGAACTTTAGGAAATATTTTTCTTTCTTTACCTCTCCCATCTCCCAATAATCAGTAATTGCTTTGAGTTTATTACCTAAATATCACAGGGCTTCTCTCTTTAATGGCCACAGCCCTTTGAACATTCAGTCTCACTCCCTTTGTCCTAACCCTTTCTCCACACAGCTGCCAGTGACTCAAGTTATAAAAATGACTGTGTTAGTCTCCTGTTTAAAGCATCTCAGTGGACCAGGATTTCAATGGATGCTTCGTTAACTGAGCCCCACACACCCGTGTAATGAATTCTGATCAAGCTTTCTTATCAGAACATTGTGTTCTGCCCTGTTTGATGAAAAAATATGCCAAAATTATGGGTTTTTCCTATAACTACTGATTCAGTCTTTGGCAAAATACCTCTTTATCTTTACGACCTTCTTTCTAGTATAGTGGAGTCATATCGACATTAAAAAGCCCTGATAATTCTGATTACATTAAAATTAATCACTTTGTTTAGCAGAAGACACCATTAAGAAAGTATAAAGGCAAGCCACAAAGTGGGAGAGATATTTGCAAAAAAATATGTAACTGACAAAGGGTTTATACCCACAAAACATGAGAACTCCTACAAATCAATAGGAAAAAGATAACCCAATAGAAAAATGAACAAAGACTCAAATCACTACCTCAGAAGAGAAAATTCAAATGGCCAATACATATAGGAAAAAATATTCAACGTTATTAGTAGTCAGGGAGACAAAATTAAAACCACAGTAAGATACCATTGTATTTGAAATTAAACCCCACCCGAATTCCTAACACCAGGAAAAGTTGACAATATCAAATGTCAGCGAGAATGAAGAACAAAAGTAACTCTTAAGCGGTGGTAATGGAACTGTAAATTGGTACAAACTCTTTGGAAAATGATTTGGCTTAAATTGAACATAGAAACTGATGACTCAACAATAGTAGTCCTGCGTGTAAATCCATCAGAAATATATGTGTAAGTGCATTAAAAGACATGTATAAGGATGTTTATAAAAGTCCCAAACTGGAAATAATGCAAACATTCACCAACAGTAGAGTGAAAAAATGAATTGTGGAATATTCATACTATGGAATATTACACAGCAATGAAAATGAATGACATGCAACAAAAAATTAGATCGATCTCACAAACATTATGTTGAGCAAAAGAACCAGACAGCAAAGAATGCACATCATTCCATTCAGTTCCATAAATTTCAAAAAAGGACCAAATTCATATTTAAAATGATGGTAAAAGCACATATGTGGTAAAACTATAGAGAAAAGCAAGAAAATGATGACCTTGAATATCAAAATAGTGGTTACTTGTAGAGGAGGAAGGAGATTGTGATTGAGAGGGTTCATGGAATCACACAAAGGGAGATTCATTGAGTTTGGGAAATGTTCTGTTTCTTGATTTGGATGTTGGTTACAGTGGTGTTCATTGAATAATTCATTAGACTGTTCATTTCCACTTAGCATTCTTTTAAAATTTGTATTTTAATAAATGTAGTTACATTTTCTTTAAAATTTTTGTTTATTTTCAAGTAATCTCTACACCCAATGTGGGGCTCAAACTCACAACCCTGAGACAAGAAGTCACATGCCAACTGACTAAGCCAACCAGGTGCCCCTAAAATTTGTATTTTGTTTTATAGTAAAGAAATTTTAAAATAATAATATCTGGGCTCCATCCCAACCCAATTGTAGCAGAATTTTTGGGTGAGGGTGGGATTTGTGCTTTTTAAAAACACAAAACGAACAAACAAACAAAAAAACTAAGCAGCCACAGTTGAGAATTGCTGTCTAGAGGATGATTAAACATTCTCCAATATTTGTTCTTCACCTTTTAACGTGATCTTAACTCCAGATACAGTTCTCTGGTGAGTTCTGAAATACAGGCATTCCATACCGTTGGTGGAAAGCCTTGTTATGTTTATTAGTGATATTTTCATGTGTTTGTGTCTTCCGTCTTCATGCATACCCTTTGAGGGCAGAGGCGAGTCTCATACCTATTTGTATATTCTGCAGTGCTCAGCGCAGTGCTTACTGGTGGACTATTTTAATATTTATCTAGGGTGTCCCCCAAAACCGTATACCAAACCTATGAATCAGTTCAGAGAGCTGAGTACTAAGAGAAAAGCTGAGGAAGCAAGTAGAAAGAGAAGTGAAATGGGAGAAGCAGCACTGCAGGAAGTTGCACTCTCCTCTGCCAATTCCTTTCTCCCTTTTGAATAGACCTTTGGAACCCCACCCCTGGGTAGCACAGTCTCTGCCAGCTTCCGTTAAACAAGGTTTCATGCTCCCAGCTTTTTCCTTGAATCAAAATAAAAATAAGTTCAAGGACAGGGAAATTCAAAGGGACTCCCAAGAGGTATGATTTCAAGAGAAAGGCTTTAAGCTTTTAGCCAAGTCATGTAGAATCCTATCCAAAAGCTCATCATTGGACTTGTTAGGAGCAAAGCTGCTCACCATCTACAGGTCTACGCTTTGAAGAGATCTCTTTTCCATACCCAAAGCCTCTTGTGGCCCAGAACAAAACTGGCAAAAATTTAAAGTGGCTTCTTGACTGCAGGCTCACTCTGGGTGGCGTACTTCCTGTTTTGAGGAAACTGATCTGCTAAGAGGAACTGAGGTGTTAAGGACCAACGAGGCTATCTAACTTATTCTTCCAAGACAGATACCATTCACAGCTGAACAGCTGCCTTTAATACCGTAGAACTGGAGTACTGACTGGTGTTGGGAAGTTCAGACATTGGGGCAGTCTGGTAAATCCAGGAAATATTTTGTGGGAAGAGGTTAGAACCCCTCAAACCACATTATACATCTCTGAGCTCCGGGGGCTGATTGTACACTTAAAAGCAAGTGGGGACACAGCTAGCTCTCTCTTTGGGGACCTGTGTGTAAGCGACCGACCTCTAATCTTGTTTGTGAAGTCAATCAAAGTTTTCACTTCCAACTGTCCTGGACCTTCCAACTGTCCTAGAGGACTAGGTCATCCTATCCCTGCCTTGCCTAGAACCATTAATGTTTCTCCTCCCCTGTACCCTGACCTTATTCAAATATCGTCAATACCTAATTTCTGCCTTCCTCTTTCATAAAATTTTACAGATCTTCATCAATTTCCTTTTCTGAGTTCTACAGCCTTTATTGTCTGATTAGTTATTTAGTTCATTAACTTCAAAAATATTTTCTAAGTACTCTAGAGACCTATGTGGTAGAGTTTTAATTACTTCAATTTCCCACTGTGGAAGAAGCCACATTTACCCTCTATTTGCATACTCATTTGAATATTCCTGATCCATATATGTATCTGTTCTTTGTATTCTCTTTGAATTGGTTCTAACATCTGCCTCGCGCTCTCATTATAAGTTAAATAGAATCTATAACGTATGTTCATTTTTATATCTCTAGGAGTCAAAACTTTACCATTAAAAAATTATCTTCAACAGGCCAGATACCACTCTGGAATGGAAATAGACATGGGATACTAAAATGAAATAAGACATAGTTTTGATATTGTTAGTTCTCTTTGAACCCCATCAGAAGAGTAAATTCCTTAAGGCCAGAAATACCTTGTGTCTCCTTCAATAAGGATTTGCTGGTTAATTGCTTATGGGATTAATTTCCTTCCAAAGAACTTTTTTTGTTTTTCTGCTCTAAACCAAATGGTTGCTGTGCTGTGATGAGAAGGTAAAAGTTTTATTTTAGAATATAGTTAGCAAAGCCTTGGGGAACTCGGAAAAGCTGTTCCTCCAATGAAGGGCTTAACATTACGGGAACCATGAACATTTTTGGCCTTGGAGGAAATGAATATCACATTCTTGCCCGCTTAAATGTACAAAATTAAACCTTGTGGTTTTATCTATTTTTTAAGTTTTCCAGAAAGAACAAAAGGCTGACTAAACCTTCTTTTCATCTTTGCCAACAAAAATTCTTTATGCTTATATAGTGTATTACCTTTCATTTGAGGTGTTTTAAAATGCCTGAAAAATGTTTAACCTCATCACCACCTTGGGATCTGTATGGGCATCATTTATCCCCATTTTGAAGACAAGGAAACTGAGGAGTGTGGTGACAAGATTTTTCCAAGGCAGCAGAGAGGGCTGTAGAAAGGCAGACATAATTCTTAAGTCCAGACCAGTTATTCTAAACTCAGGACAGCAAGTACTATAACCCTTAATGTTCTTTACAGCTATTAGAAAAAGCTGAGGTTGTTGCCAATGGACATGGAAAAGAGATGGCCTAAAAATTTTCATAAAACCCTACATTTTCATAAAATCCTTGGGAATTTATACAAACTTTTATATTAACTGGCACTCTGATTATCAGCAATTTGGTATAACTGCCATTTACTCTGTAAATGGTTCAGCTCCCCTTCCCCACAGCTCCATGAAAAATGTTCTGGCTGAACACAAGGGTGTAAGCTGCTTTAATCTGCTTTTGCTATGTTTAATATAAATTACCATGTTTGGGGCACCTGGGTGGCCCAGTGGGTTGAGTGTCCAACATTCTTGGGTTCAGCTCAAGTCATGAACTTTGGGTCCTGAGATCAAACCCCCCATTGGGCTCTGTACTGAGTGCAGTGTCTATCTGAGATTCCCTCTCTCTCTTTCTCTCCTCCTCTGCCTCTTCCCGCCCCTCTCTGTCAAATAAATAAATAAATCTTTGGAAAACTTTCCATGTTCACACAAAGTCTTGCCTGTTAATGTTCATGTCAGCATTAGCCATCATAGAACCCACATGTCCATAAACTGATGGATGAGGAAGTGAAATTGTAGTGTAGCCATACAATGGGGTACTATTAGGCAATAAAAAGGAATGAGGTACATGCCACAACATGGATGAACCTCAAAAACATGCTAAACGAGAGAAACTAGACACAAAGTGCCACATACTTCATGATTCCATTGATATGAAATGTCCAGAAAAGGCAACTCTAGAGAGAGAGAAAGTCGACTGGGGGTTGCCTAGGGCTGGGTATGGGAAATGGGAGTGATGGCTAATGGGCACCACTTTCTTTTAAGGGTGATGGAAATGTTCCAAAATTGGATTGTGGTGATGGTTTCGCAACTCTGTAACTATACCAACAATCATCGGATTGTACATTTAAAATAGGTGAATTTTATGGTATGTAAAGTGTACCTCAATAAAGCTGTTAATAAGTATATTCACGGTGACCTTCCCACCTATCCCTCTGCCCTTAACTGCTCCACAAGAACACCGAAGAAACAAATTGCCATTATAAAGACAACAAGAATCACTTTATATCATTTCAAGTTTTCTTTTCCAGGACAATAATATAGGTGTTGTGGGATTCGAAGCTTCAGTATCGTGATCTGAGGGCAATTCCACCACAGGTGTGCAGCTTAACAGGGTGTTAATTGGAAAGCCTGTGAACACCTCCTCCCCAGGCAGCCCAGGAAGCTGTGCCAGGATTTGCTAGTGAGTAGAATAATTTGAGAGCCAAACCCATGATCAAAAATAAAAAGAAATTTAACTTGTTTTTATACTGCAGCCATTACCGCACAAAATGACTTAGAGCACATTTTAATTGGAGCTGAAGGCTTTTTGACTTCACCACTAATCAGAACCACTTCAGCTTTTGGAAATATTTCTCTTCTGTGGAAGGAAAATAAAAGAGCCAAATTAAGGGCTGAGGTTTTGTAATGGAAGTCACTTCCCCACATTCAGCAGGTTGGTTTATTCAAGGGTAAGAAGGCTTGCTGATTCCCTGGGGAATCGGCCTTGCAAGGTTTCTGCATATAATAGAAGGCTCGCTAAGCTGGTAATAATACTTTTCTTCTCTGATAATGCCTATCGTTTGTTTCTCCCAAACTCTGAACCCTGAGCCAGCAGGGTAGGGGATGGTGAACTGCTCTTCCCTGGAAAGGCAGCTAACACTTCCAGAACTAAGAGAATGCTTGGCGAGAAATTTGCCTTCTAAAGATGGAGGTCACCGGGTTCTAAACCCTGTATCTTTAGCTTGCCCTGGGTATCTGTCCCCTTGCTCTTCATGGAACATGTCCAGAAACAAGCAATCATTACTCTTAAAGGGCAAGAGGCACTGGATCAACGACGGGATGATTTTGAAAAGCCTCAATGCCTTTCTCTGGTTAGAAAAGCCTTCTACTTTTATGAGAAAAAAAAAGTTTGAAATAAAAAAACTTCTGGTGATATTATCAACTAAAGACAGCTTTCCGAGAGTCCTGGTGCCATCCAAAAAGCAATGGGTAGCAATCTTGCTCTTTTTAAAACCTCTTAATACATAAGTGTATGTTATGCCAAAGAAAAACAGAAAGTCTCTTTCTTATATCCAACAATATTTGTAGGAAAAAATGAAATCTAAAACAAAACATAAAACTACAAATGTACGGCTGTCCTTCAAAAAGCACCAAGCTCGCCTTATGGGACAGGCAGTATTTTCCCACAAACATTTCCACTTGCTGCATCCCAATTTAACATTGCATAAAATCAATAAGCCTCCAATCTCTACAACCAACTAAGTTCTCTGAAAACACAGAAAAATTGCCCTGTCCTTGGCCTAATGCCGAGTACAATTTGACATATTAAAACGTGCTAAAACATTCTCTAAGCATTCGCCGTGAGTGATGTGAACCACATAATTTAATGAGATCCACAAAACAAAATCTCACTTCAGGCAGAAGAAATGAAATACAGATGCTTCCTCATGTCCAGATTGGAGTGAACTCTTTGGCTTTCAACTTGTTCTGCCTTATCCTGGTATTACTTTGAAGAGAAGATAGGATTTCGGACCTAGCCCACTGTAGAAGAACCATAAATCTATAGTAATTTTTTCCAGCGTGTTAAACATGGCTTCTTAATACAGGACTCTTAGAATCTTTAATATGACAATGTGTCTAATGAACCTCTAAAGCATTTCTATAATGCAGCATGGTCTACATTTCTTTAACTGTTTCCCTTTCCTGTAGAAAATGTTACATGATAACGTTCTAAGGACCACACTTTAAGAAATACAGTGGAAAGGGGCGTCTGGGTGGCTCAATCCGTTAAGCAACTGCCTTTGCCTCAGGTCATGATCCCATGATCCCATGATCCCAGGGTCCTGGGGTCAAGTCCCATATTGGGCTACTTGCTCAGCCGGGAGCTGGCTTCTCCTTTTCCCTCTGCTGCTCCCCCTGCTTGTGCGCTCTCCCTCTCTCTCTCTCAAATAAATAAAATCTTAAAAAAAAAAAAAAGAACTATAGTGGAATGATCACAAGGGCCTTGGGTTCCAAGTCTGCCAACAGCCACCTGAGATTGCAAAAGAGAAGCCACTTGACTTTTTCAGTGCCCCTATTTCATCCTTTCAAAGCCTGATCTCCTTCCTATGGATTTCCAAGGATTTTTAAAGAATTGAATGACGGAGATAAGGACAGTGTTCTGAAAAGTTAAAAATGCAACCCAAATGTGAGGCACTGTTTCAATATCTGTTATCCCATACTGATAACACCCACCTCCATTACTCCTCCTTAAAAGTTTTAGGAATTCAAAATGGTATCAGAGTAATGCAAATAGATTTCAAACCCCAGTGTAATTTACATGTCACATGTAAGTGTGTTTATCGCAGTTTTAAAAATCACAGGTCAAAAAGTAAGTCAAGAGAGGCCGAAGTTCATCTTTTGGTTCAGTGTGTAAACTCTTGTATTTGACATTACTTTTATTGGTGCCTTTGGTACACACTTGTTTAGGATCTGCTGAGATATAAGTTATGGTCTATATTGAGATTTGTTTACCTGTTGGTGTATATACTTTGTTTCCAGGTCCATAAAATAAAAAGTTCGATCTATTAGTGCCTACTGTGCTGATTTAGTGGTTGTGCTTAAAATTAAAAATTTGTGTCCTTTTTTCCTGTAGGAAAACTACCAGCCAGAGTCCACATGTCACTAGAGTCCGTCTTCCTCAATACAAGATATTAATCCTTTCTTTGCTTTTTTTAAGGTCAGTTTTTTAAAAAATTAATTTATTTATTTGACAGAGAGAGAGAGAGAGAGAGAGAGCGAGCGCACAAGCAGGTGGAGTAGCAGGTAGAGGGAGAGGGAGAAGCAGGCTCCATGCTGAGTAAAGAGCCTGACACGGGGCTCTATCCCAGGACCCAGGATCACACCCTGAGCCGAAGGCAGATGCTTAACCAACTGAGCCACCCAGGTGCCCCCTTTATTCACTTTTTATTTCAGCTACCTAAACTGCCTGAAGTGAATAGTGTTCCAGGTCTTGACATGGGGAGGATAGAGAGAAGTAGAGAGGCTTGAATTCTGGTGTGGTTTCTGAGACTGTAATTCTGATCCTCTTTCAGATGACAGATCCTCTGCCATGGCACACCTTTTCCTTTCCCCAGTTTCCCCCTTTGCCCATTTTCTTCTTCCTTTCCTTTCATTTCCCTTGTCTCTTCTTTTTTTTTAAGATTTTATTTATTTGAGAGAGAGATAATGGGAGAGAGCATGAGAGGGGAGAAGGTCAGAGGGAGAAGCAGACTCCCCAAGGAGCTGGAAGCCCGACGAAGGACTTGATCCAAAGACTCCAGGACCATGACCAGAGCTGAAGGCAGTTGCTTAACCAACTGAGCCACCAAGGCGCCCCTCCTTTATCTCTTCTTAATATCCTTCTGAATACATATCAAGTTTTCCCTTCACCCTTTTTTATGGGTCTAAATTCAATGCAGTGTGTCACTCAGAAGCCAAACAGAAGACACTAGACTTTCTACTTCTGTTAACCCCTACATCTTGGGTTACTCATGTTTCTATAAATCCATGACTCTTCTACCCAAAGCCTGCCTCGTTGAGTTATTCAGACCAGAGTGGAGAACCTTACATTTATTTTTGTTGCATTTCATTTCCTCCAACTCAGCTCAGTCACCCCAACTTTTTAAGATCACTTTTTCTGTTGTGCAAGGTATCACTTGCTTAGTTGGTCATCTAGAAATCCCTAAGTGTGGATTTAAAAAATGTCAGATAAGGCAGGTAAAGGACAAAGTTTGGGGAGGGGAGAGGGTTAGGGTAGCCTATGGGGAGATCTAGACTATGAACTGTAAATCACTATACTCCAAAAATAATTACTATGAGGGCAAGAAGGATGTGGAAAGGGTGGCGTGGCTTTCCATAGAGGAAAGTCCACAGGATTAAGTAAATCAGTGGGCTTCATCTCTCCTGAGGCCCCATAACTCTGAGGTTACTTTATAATCTCAAAAGAAACATTTATTAATGTTTTTGAGTCCTCATCTATGAGAGAAGGTAGTTAATTTGCTATCAACAAGTAGTTTGAGCAGAATTTCATCCATTACCCAAACTTGTAGTCATCCATCTCTGAACTGATCTCTGAACAATTTAGTGCTCTTCTGTTAGGGAGAATGCTTGGCTACAAAATCCTGAGCACCAGGTAAATCCCTGTTTGCCTTATAGAGAGAGAAATGGTAAGAAATAATGGAGAGATTAGATAAAGAGCAAGGGTCTTGGTAAAGTCAGAAATACCCCGTCTTTTAAAGATTCTGAAATGGAAAAACACTTTTCTGTTAATGAAACTTCTGCCCTAACTTCAAATATAAATTCTGGAGTTACTCTGAGTAGGAAAGTGGACAGGTGTGGTTTCTACATAAAAGCCCGTTGTCCACATCTCTCTTTCCTGATCAATGTGAAAACAATGGGACTTAACCTTCTTTGATGATTCCAAAAACCACACAAGAACCAGGAGCATGACAAATGAGAATAAATTCAATAGGAATTTCCCAGTTGTTTTCTTTTTTACCATTGCTAAGTTCTCTTCATTTAAGGGTAGGGAGGAAGCATTGCCATAAATTTATGTTGGTGTAAAAAGTGGCATTTTAAAATTTTGTTCCATATAAACAGAAAGTACTGGGTTCCTGTGGATGAGTTAGCTTAGTTACTCAGATTGTTATTACCAAACCATGAGCCAATGGTGGTGATCTTTCAATCGATTTAGAATAAAAAGAAGCCGCATACCTCACACCCTATACTTTGTGTTTGCTTATCCATCAAGCACAATGTATCACAGCAGGCGTTCCATAGAACAGACCTTTTTACAGATGGGAGAGTGGGAGAATCCCCTATAAGTTTTCATCTTTCTTAACAAAAAAAAAAAAATCCTTAAACATGGGTGGGCTTTTGGGGGTGTGTTGTGGGTTTTTTTTGGACACCATTTAACTTACTGTAGGTTGTCAGCAAATGTTTTTGAAATGATTTGTTATTGTGTTACATAAAGGGTCACTTAGTAATAATCATTTCAAGCTAATTAAAAAGCCTTAGCATAGATGCACACACAGTTTACTGTGATGAGATAATCAGCCTCTGTTAGCACTGCTTATTTAGCAAATGTAGTTCTTTAGAAACACATTTTCTAAACTAAGAGTTTATGAAGAGGAGAGGGACAGAGAAATGATTCCTGAATGCTAGGATCATATTTAAAAAGAGACCAAGGAAAACTGGCCCAAATGAAGTGATATAGGAGCCTAAGGACCACGTCCCATTCGTCTTGGACCCTCCATCGAACCTAGCACACTGCCGTGCACAGGTTGGCCTTTGATGAATTTTTTTTTTGATCACCCAAGTTTTATAAATCAAAGAATAGTTGCAAATTACAGACCTTTGGAGCTAGAAGAGTTCTTGTAATATAAGAAAAAGAGTACAAGCTCTTCTTAGAAATTAGAAATTAGAAAGATGCACTTTCAAATCCCAACTCTACCACTTAGCACTTGTGACATCAGGGGGGTCACCTAGACAGTCTGAGTGTTAGTCTCTTCACCTGGAAAGTGACGATGTTATATTATGCAAGAACTAGGTGAGATGACATAATGTACATAGATTTGCACATTTCCTGGTTCAATAAATGTTATGTATTATTTCAGTAGTAGTATTTTTTAAGCATAGATGGTACAATGATTTGACAGATGGGAGGTAAAAATGATCATGGTTAATCTTTGTTGAGTATCTGTTATATGCGAGGTATTGTGCTAAGTGGTTTATGAGCCTTATTTCATCTCTTTACTTTTTTTTTTAATAACAGTCCATCAGGTAAATGAACTCAGGTAAATCAAGCCATCAGATATTTACTCAGACTCCATAGATAAGGCAACCAAGGCTAATAGAAGGTAAGTAATTCACCCAAATTCACACAGCCGGTGAGTGGCAGTCATCCAAAGTGTGTAGGAATAGGAGGCATTAATCTGAGATGCAAGGTTGAAGAGACATGTTCAAGGTCATCCTGCTGGATAAATTCAGAGCCAAAATTAACCTTCAGAGCTCCTGGTTATTTCTCTCTGAGCCTCTGTTTTTCCATTTCCCTAGTGGGGATATGATCCCATCACAAAGGATTAGGAAATAGTATGGGAATGGCACCTAAGCTAGAATTTATGAGGACATAATGACACCAAGAAAAGGAGATAAGACAAAATCAAAGACAAAGATTTCTGACTTCAGAATTTGGCCTGGGGCTTGTCCTTCAGGCAGGCAGGAGGACTGCAAATAGCCCAAGAAGACAGAAGTTTATTTTTATTCATTCATTCTTGCATGCATTTGTTCTTTGACTCATTCGTCCATCTTGTTATTCATTAACTACTTCCGATGTTCTCTCCTCATCTAGGTCTTCGTTAAAGAGCGCATTCCTCATTTGGCTGGATGCTGCCAGGATTTAGGCAACTTCATGGAGGCTAAGACACCTGTTAGCTGCTGGACCTGTGTGCCAGAAATAACAGACGCCTGCTCTTCCTGCCTGCATCTTTTGCATTCCTGGCTGAACCCAAAGCAGTATTTTGGAATCACTGGTCTACTCTTATCAGTCTCATAATGTGCGGACTTCCTGAGGACCAATAGGGGCAGGTCCAGAAAGGAAAAGCTGCTGCTACAATGAAGGAGCAAAAACCTCATTCAGCTAACAGTAGACAGGGATATATGTATATCCAACACAGCTGAGCACTCTGCTGTATTTGATTAGTCCACCCTGTAAGTTTATGCTAACAGTAAATGGCTTAGTGCAAACAAGGTCAAGTTACTTTGCCAGCGGACAGCTTTGGTTTTCCAGTTCTCAGAGCATACGGACTCCATTTAAAACTGTTACAGACACTGTCACAGAACAGGGTAATTTTTCAGTTAACACTAGCAGCTTGGTTTATTTGCCTCTTAAAAAATTTGTGACATTCCGTGAAATTGATTTGAATTTGCTACATGAGAAATAATATTACACATATTAATTTTTCATTGCGAGGCTTATTTTCTGATAGGGATAAATATGATTCTCTTTTAAGGGAAAGTACCAGATTATTCCCTTAAAAATAATAAATCTATATTCCATCATTAATATCCTGAGAAAGGGTAAAATATATATTATTAATGTTCAATAGTAACCACAGCTTTGGTTTAGACCTTAGATGTACAGTGTCCAAAGTGGTAGCCATTTGCTAACTATATGTGGCTACTGAGCCCTTGATATGTGGCCAGTTCAAACTGAGATGTGCAGTAAGGATAAAATACACACCATATTTCAAAGACTTAGTGCAAGAAAAAGAATATGAAATTTCTCATTAATATTTTTATATTAACTACGTGTTGAAATGACAATAATAATTAGGTTAAATAAGTATATTACTCAAGTTAAATTCCCTTGTTTCTCTTTACTTTCTAAAATCATGACTGCACACAAACCATAAGAGACTCTTTTTTTAAAAAAGATTTTAAAAATTTATTTATTTCGACACAGAGAGAGACAGGGAGAGAGAGAACACAAGCAGGGGGAGTGGCAGGCAGAGGGAGAAGGAAAAGCAGGCTTCTCACCGAGCAGGGAGCCTGATGTGGGGCTTGATCCCAGGACCCTGAGATCATGACCTGAGCCCAAGACACCCTAACCATAGGAAACAAACTGAGGGTGGCTGGAGGGTGAGGGGATGGGATAACAGGGTAATGTGCATTAAGGAGGGCACGTGATGTGATGAGCACTGGGTGTTATATACAACTGATGAATCACTTGAACTCTACCTCTGAAACTAATAATACACTACATGTTAATTCATTGAATTTAAATTAAAAAAAAACACAGATACCCTGAGTTTCACTCCTTCCCACCCGCAAAAGTGACTACACAAAATATTTAATTAATAACCTTCCAAAAAAGAAATCTCAGGGCCCACTATGGTTTTACCACTGAATTCTACCAAACATTTAAGAAACGAATGATACCAGTTCTCCGAAACCTCTTCCAAAAAATAGAAGAGGAAACATTTCCTAACACATTCTGTGAGACCAACATTTTCCCAATATCAAAGCCAGATAAAGACATTACAGAAAAATTATAGACCAATATTTCTCATGAACATAGAAACAAATTTCCTCAGTAAAATATTAACAAATGAAATCCAACAAAGTATATGAAGAATTATATGCCACAATCAGGTGAGCTTGTAACAGGTATGCAAGACTGGTTTAACATTCAAAATACAATTAATCTAATTGACATCAACAGTATGAAGGAGAAAAAGCATATGATCATATCAGTTGATGGAGAAAAAGCAGTTGACAAAATCCAATACCAATTCATGAAAAAAATGCTTAAACTAAGATAGAGGGAAATATCCTTAATTAGATAAAGAACACCTACAATAAATCTACAGCTAACATCATAATCCTGAATGAGAAACTGGGCACTTTCCCCAGTACTGGGATCAGACAAGAGTGTCTTCTCTAACTTCTCCTATTCAACATAGGTTATTGGGAATAGGGAATAGGGAATAGGGGACCTTATTTCAATAAAAGATATACAGACTAAAAAGGAAGAAATAAAACTCTCTACTTACAGATGACAAGATTGTCTATGTAGAAAATCCAAAGAATCAACAAAAATCTCCTGGAATTAATAAATGAGTATAACAAAGGTATAATATACAAAAGCCAATTGTTTTCCTTATATACCAGCAATGAACAAATAGAACTTGAAATTTAAAAAAAATACCACTTATAATAACACTTAAAATGAACACTTAGGGATAAATATAATAAAATATGTACAGGACCTATATGCAGATAACTACAAAACATTGATGATAAAATGAAAGAAGAGCTAAATAAATGCAGAAATCACTCATGTTCATGGATTGGAAGACTCAATTATTAAGAATTGACTTCTTCCCAACTTGATCTGTAGATTTCACACGATCCTAATCAAAACACTAGCAAGCTGTTTTGTAGATATCAACAAACTAATTTTAAAGTTTATATGGGAAGACAAAAGACCAAGAACAGCCAATACAATACTGAAAAAGAACAAAGTTGGAGAACTCATGGAACCCTACATGAGATTTATTATGTGTCTATAGTAATTCAGACAGAATGATATTGGCAAAAGAGTAGACACATAGATAAATGTAACAGAATAGAAAGCCTAGAAATAGATCTATGCAAAAATAGTCAACTCATCTTTGACAAAGGAATAAAGACAATTGGAATGAGAAAGGATAATCTTTTCAACAAATGGTGCTAGAACAAGTGGACATCCATATGCAAAAAAAAAGGAATATAGGTATAGACTTTACAAAAAATAACTCAAAATGGATCATAGATTTAAATCTAATATACAAAGTTATAAAATTCTTAAAGAAAGCATAGGAATGGGTGCCTGGCTTGCTCAGAAGAGCCTGCGGCTCTTGATCTTAGGGTTGTGAGTTTGAGCCCCACACTGGGTGTGGAGATTACTTAAATAAATAAAACTTCTTAAAAAGGAAAGCATAGGAGAAAATTTATCATAACCTTGGGTTTGTTGATGAATTTTAAAATACAACAATAAAGAAAAAATTGATAAGTTGGACTTTATTAAAATTAAAATTTTATGCTCTGCAAATGACAATGCTAAAAGAATGAAAAGACAAGCCACAGACTGGGGAAAATATTTGCAAAATATACCTGAGAAAGAAGGTCTATCCAAAATATACAAAGAATTCTTAAAAATCAACAATATGAGAAGAAACAACCAATAAAAAAATTGGCAGAAGATCTGAACAGACACTTCATCCAGAAGGATATCCATACAGCAAATAAGCATATGAAAAGATGCCCAACATCATTTGCCATTAGGGAATTGTAAATTACACAATAATGGCATACAACTGCACATCTATTAGAAAAGCTCGAATCCAAAAACAAAACAAAACAAAACAAAACAAAACTGACAATACCAATTGATGGTCAGGATGCAAAAACAGCAGGAACTTTCACTCATTGCTGGTGGGAGTGCAAAATGATACCATCTCTTTGGAAGACAGTTTGGCAGTTTCTCATGAAACTAAATCTAGTATTCCCATATGACTGGTACTAGGTATTTACCCAACAAATTTGCAAATTTGTGTTACAAAAAGACTCGTGTGTGAATGCTTATAGCATCTTTATTTCATAATCACTGAAACTGGAAGCAACCGTCTTTCAATAGGCGAATGCATAAACAAACAGTGGCACATTTATACAATGAAATATTATTCAGTGATAAAACAAAATGAATTACCAAGTCACAAACATTCATGGATGAATCTTAAATGCAAATTACTAAGTAAAAGAAGCCAGTTTGCAAAGTCCACATATTGTGTGATTCCAATTATATGATATTTTGGAAAAGGAAAAGCTATGAAGACAGTAAACAGATCAATGGTTGCTAGAGATAGGGGGTGTGGCAGAGAAGAGTGTAGAGTCCAAGTATGGAGGATTATTTAGGTCTGTAAGTCCATTCTGTATGATACTATAATGGCGAATATAAGACATTAAGTATTGGTCAAACCCCACAGAACTTTATAATATATATGTGCTGTCGAAGTGAGCACTAGAACTTTACAATATAAAGAGTGAACCTTAATGTAGGCAAATTTTTAAAATCACTTAGAAAGTTAGGGGACTCCGAAGTGGAATACAGAATGTGACAAAACAATCTAACTGTATTACAAATGTATGACACTACCTCACTGAAGGGAGTGGGGGAATAAGATGCTGACCTAAGTAATTTTGAAAATAAGTGGAGTCTCTAAGGCTAAAGGCAAAAGGAGCTGCACATAAACACTACTCTAGTTGATAAAGTTTTTTCCCCCCAGGGAGTTATGGGGTAATAATTCTGAAACCACTATACATGCATATATACTGGAATTAAGCAACTAAGCAAATGGATGGTGAATGGTAAAAGCTAGGCTTCTCACTGAAGGAGAAAGTGGTTACAGATTATCAGGGGAAAGAGGCTAGAATGGTCCATGTGGTGATGAATTAATGTTGGAGATATCGGTATAAAGTCATGGTTAGCTCAATATAGATATAAATAATTGCATATAGAGATGTTGGTAGATATGTGTACATGCATGTATTTGTATGCACACATTTAACATCTTGCTCTGTGAACTGAGATGGCCTAGAAACAAGAACACTCCAGTAGCAATGAGTATACCTAGTACCCAGATCTTGATTTCTAATACTGTTCTGCAACAAAAGGAATCAAACCCCCTTGGAGAAATGGCAGACTCCCGAGAGTACATACAGTATGGAGAGAGAAGAATAAAAGAAACCTGACAAACACTGCTTCAGCCACGTTATCAAGACTCACATCAACAGTGATCAGTCATGTTGATAGTATGGACTCCTGACAGGACGTGAATGAGAATAGCATTTACCTCTGTGCTTTTCTTGCCCAGAGTCATGAACCCAGTCGTATAATGAGAAGAGCTTCTGACAAATCCCATCTGGTGGATGTTCTACAAAATATCTGACCAGTCCTCTTCAAAACTCTCAAGGTCATCAAAAATAAGGAAAGTCGGAGGAGAAATTGTCACAGCCGAGAGGAGTTTAAGGAGACTTCATAATTAAATGTAATGTAGTGCCCTGGATGAATCTTGGAACAGAAAAAGGAAACTGTGAAAAAGTAAAATAACCTGAATTAAGTATTGGTTTCGATTAATCAATTGTGACAAATTCATCATACTAGTGTTGGATATTAGTAATAGGAAAACTGGGGTTGGAGGTGTGTGGCAACTGTCCGGACTCTTTGCAATAGTTCTGTAAATCTAGAACTATTCCAAAATAAAAAAGTGTATTTTAAAAAGGAAATGTACGCTGATCCTGTCTATTCCCAGAGCAGTTACTTCTTAGAAGGAAGGAAGGAAAGAAGGATGGATGAGCTGGAAAGATTTCATGATCTTGAGTAAGTACTAATTGCTATAATGCTAAGCATCTTAGACATACTTATCTGTGGATTATGGATTAAAATTACACTGCTTTATTTTCCTAGCAAGAACCGTGTTGCTAATAAGGTTCACAGAGTTTGTGTTGTTCTCTTAGGAAGTCAAAGGAACACAGAGCTCATTAACTAGTTGGATCTTTTAAACATAGCGCTCAGAGGAGGTAAATGTAGGAGAGCAGTAGGGATTTGGGGAGGCGTTTACAATTTACAGCTCAATGAGATGCAAAAATATTCATCGTTAATAGCTTCTGCTGGGAGTTCAGCAACCCCCAAAAGAAAAGAAGTATTGACTTGTTGGTCCATGGAGGCTGCCTGCCTGCTTCTTAATTGTTTGGAAGGGCCAGTAAGTGCCCCATGAATCCGTCTTGGCACTGGCAATGATGATATCTTGGGTGAGCTATATTAAATAGAACATGAAAGTGGTCAACGTCATGTGTATTTTTTTTAAAGTTACATATGGTGGGTAAATGAAATAAAAGGGAGATCTGGGTGAAAGAAGAAAATTGAGGACTTTATTTCAACAGACTTTAGTCAACATAAGGTTCCTGTGAGACTAGGTCTTCAAAACTCAATTTAGCTCTTTGCCTCCCACTGCTTTCCTTCTCTTACCTTTTCCCTTCCTCACATGCACCACCAGCATCACAAATGTTCTAATCCAGAAGCTTCGTTAATGTGGTGCAAAGTCATGAAGTCATTGTGCGTTATGGGGTCCTGGATGCTTTTTCCCTGACCTGCTCCTAAATGACGCTCTAGTCCTCCACAAAGGCCACTGGGGCCGCCTTTAGAAGGAACATACAATTAAATGAGGGTTAGTGGCAGAATGATAGCAGCAAATAACTGTAGCATTTACTGTGGACCAGGCTCTCCTCTGAGTGTTCATCACAGATTACCTCATTGTGATCATGTTCATAACTCTACGGGATACAAGTGGTTTTATTACCCCATTGTATAGATGAGGAAACTGGGGCACGAAGGCTGTTGAGATTTCTACAGGTTGACTCCTCACCTGAGCCACACAATCTCCCTCAAAGCAAGCCTTGGATGTGTCCTTACAGAAGGTAATTTGGTTTGTTTATGTGCGTTGGCCTCATTCTCCAATGCTTCTCTTCCTACACCTGTAAAGCCATGGTATGTCTGCAGTCCATTCCCTTTCCATGTAATAACAACGGGTCCCTTTTGGCACCAGCCATGCTGGTATTTTCTCCCATCCGGCACAGATCTTGCTGGTGCAGATCTGCCAGTGCCTTGATCTTTCCCTTCAGCACCACCTGACTTCCCTCCCCTGACAGGCCCACTCTGCCTTCACCCTGTCTGTTTCTAGATGATTCACATCGTCACACTTAGCACCAGGATCACAGGATTCCAGACCTTTGGAAATGATAATTTAGCACAGTGGACCCCCTTCTCTCTATCTGGTCTTCCCACTTAGATGGGGAGCCAGTATTTTTTATGTCCTTAATCTTGCTTTTTTCTGGCCTCTGAAACCTTGATATTTGGCCTCTGCAATCACCTCCCAACTGTGCTGAGACATCACTTAAATTGCTCTTATTTATTGATTGCTTTTCTTCTTATTTAGGGATCCTGCACTGTATTTTTGTTTAGGTTCAATAGCACATTTGGATAACACAGACCCATAATGAGCCTAAATTACAGACATTAAAAATAAGAATGTGCCACTCTTTAGTTCCTATTCTTATTATTCCACTATAAATTCGAAACTTCAATATATTCTATTACATTACTTATTTTCAAAAAATGTTCTGACAGCACATACTGTGTTCGGAAACTTTACAACTCTTGGGACAAGTAATGCAGGAGGCATGAAGATGTATTTAACAGCATCAGTGAGGACTATAATTCATATTAAAGTAAAATGAATAATTTTATTTTTAAATTTTAAATAATAAATAAGTAACTCAATACTAATTACTACTATGTAAAGTGTTCTGGAAAATATAAAATATTGGTCCTGGATGGTGAAATGGGCAAAAATCATCCTAACCTGAAATTCCTGTAACCGAGACTAGTTTTTTATTCTACATAAACAACACGACTTTTTATTTGAGAATGCTGTTTGCAAGCAGCACATCCATCAAAACTTGTAAATAATTTCCTGTTTTGACAGCAGGAAGGGTTTTTTTTAACAAGAAACGGAGAAGAAATGAAGAGCAGAAATGCTATTGAGGAGGTTGTAAGGGCATCACCAAGAGGGAAAAAAGGGAGGAAAAAATGTACTTAGATTTTGCAGTGTTCCTCAGGGGTGTCCTGAATCTGCTGGATCACTGAAGCAACTACACTTTACCAAAATTCTTGCTGTGTGCTACGTATTTTGTTATATTTCCAAAAACTTAACAACAACCCCTATATTATAGGTGGGACTGTCAGGGTCCAAAGAGGTTAAGTAACATGTCAGGGGACACAAAGGTAGCAAGAGACAGAGCTGGGATTAGATCGTAAGCCCAGCTCACTCCCAAATCCTCCTCTCTTTCCTACTCACACCTACCTGTGTGCACTATTTGGCGGCCAGCACATGCAAGCTGTGGGGAGGGGATTTGGGTGACATGGGGTTGTGTATTTGAGCATGTATTTTCTGATTTACAAAGATGAATTTTTATTGAAAAATAACGTGTGTGTTATGAGAGTAATGCATGTTTGATATTTAAAAATCGGGAACGCTCAAAGAAACAGAAAACAAGGAGATATAAACCTTTCCATAAATCCTTCTACCTACAGCCAGCCTATCTTGGCATTGCCATACCTATTCTTGTTAGCATTATAACTATTCTTTAGCCTGTCAGTATATATAAATCCAAGGGCATAGGCATTTCTAAGGATTGATTTATGGAATATTGCCAGAACAACTGTTTTAGTGTAATATGTTATATTAAAATGAAACTTCATTATTGGAAATTTGTTAATGAAAGTATCACTGAATTATAGTCAAGCTTCTGCAATATCTCTGAAATTTCTATCTGTAGAAAGTCATAAGGCCTTATCATACAACTTCTTCTGTTTCAGTAACAACTAGGTAGAACTTATAATGAAGGAAAGGACCACCTTTATGATAGTGACAATCACATTTTAAAAAGCATAGTACTGTATTTACCAAGAAATACCAAAAACTTATGTGAAGAATAATTTAAATCACTTTTGAAGTACACAAAAGACACAATTGGAACAATAACTCATATTCTTGGATGGGAAGACTCAATTTGCAAAAGATGTAAATTCTCTCTAAGTTTATTCATAAATTCAATGTGATAGCTATTTGAATTGCAGATTTTATTTACTTTTTAAATTGTGATGATGTGGCTAGGAATAAGACAAGGTCACTATGAAGCTCATATGGAAAAATAAAAAAGAGCCACCAGGAAAATTTAGAAAAGGGGGTAAAGTAAGGAAGACTACCTCCGCCAATCATAAAAACATTTTCTAGGACCTCTGCAATATGATATTAGTGCATAAATATGAAGACAGACAAATGGAATAGAAGAGAAAATACAGAAGTGGACTGAAATACACCTAATAATTTAACATATGATATAGATAGCTTCTCAGATCAATGCTAAAAAGATAGATATTTGACAAGTTGGTTCGGGAACATTAAGTAACTCTGGAAAACAATATATTTGCATCTGTACCTCATACCATCCACCAGCATCAATTGCAAATAGATCAAAGATATAAATGAAATCTTATAAGTGCTAACAACAAAAATGAAATTATTTGATAGCCTCAAATTTAGGAAGGGCTTTTAAATTTCAGAATCCTGAAACTATAACATTAAAAATTGATAAACTTGGGGCACCTGGATAGCTCAGCCGGTTAAGTGTTTGCATTCAGCTCAGCTCAGGTCAGGTCCCGGGATTCTGGGATAGAGCTCCACATCAGGCTCCCTGCTCAGCAGGAAACCTGCCCCTCCCTCTCCCTCTCCCTCTTCCTCTCCCTCTGCCCACTCATGCCTGCTCTCTCTCTCTCTCTCTTTCTCAAATAAATAACAAATAAAATATTTTTAAAAAATTGATAGGGGGCACCTGGGTGGCTCAGTGGGTTAAAGCCTCTGCCTTCGGTTCAGGTCATGATCTCAGGGTCCTGGGATGAGCTCCGCATCAGGCTCTCTGCTCAGCAGGAAGCCTGCTTTCTCTCTGTCTCTCTGCTTGCCTCTCCGCCTACTTGTGATCTCTATCTGTCAAATAAAAAAAATTGATAAACTTGATTACCTAAAGTAAATTTCTGTCTTAAAAATATCATCAAGTCAGGGCACCTGGGTGGCTCAGTGGGTTAAAGCCTCTGATTTCGGCTCGGGTCATGGTCCCGGGTCCGGGAATTGAGCCCCGCATCGGACTCTCTGCTTGGCAGGGAGCCCGCTTCCCCCTCTCTGCCTACTTGTGATCTGTGTGTTAAATGAATAAATAAAATCTTTTTTAAAAATCATCAAGTCAAAAGACACATTAAAAAAAACTAGGAAAAGGTGCAATTATATATCAAACAAAGGGTTAACTCCTCATTTTAATTGTTCATGTTAATCCCTGAAACAATCCCTACCCCTTGAGGATCAGGTATATAAAGCAAATATAGAAGCAGCAAAACAAAATTTTTTGGCTATTTTAGAAAACAAAATAACATATCGTTATGCAATCATTTGGCACACAAACCCAGTATTTCATCCAAATAAAGAACTCATATTAACCAAACCAACAACTTTGGGAAGACCACTTAACAGGGACACAAAATAGCCTCACTCTTTCTATAAACATTAAATATTTCAACTCTAAATAACTCTGTTTTTACTGTGGTTGTGGCTTTCCTTTATCCTGGCTCTCTCACCTAGAATTATGGTGAACATGAAAGCCCTTCGGACATACTCAGAACTTGGCTAACATTCTAGGCTGCAATTTATTCTTGTGGACAGAGCCTGAAACTGACTGTACCACCCCATTTCACTGCCATAAGTCCCTTTTCTGTACCTCAAACAGTCTTGGACATTCCAGAGTGACCTGTGTGGGCCTGGAGCTGGGTTTAGACTGGTCTAAGCCACAGCCTCCCCAGGGGACCCCTGGCCTTCACACTGCTGCAGCCTGGTTAAGTTTTCCCAAATCACTTGGAAATGGGTCATGAAACAAGAATGCTTAACTGGTCCCAAGTGGTAAAGGAACACAGGTTTCAGGCTATTATCTGAAAAACCTTACCCCAGCTAGGATTATAAGTCAATTCAACTGCCAAGTGAGGAAAAGTTCATTAAATTGTGCCCACTAGAATATGTACATATTATTTGACTTAGTGTGATTTGCTTTGCCTTTCAGTATATTTAAATTCATTTGCCAGAGAATGTACAGCTGTTGTCTAAATATATTTTGATTAAATTTGTAGTTAAATTGACATTAATTCAACAAGCATTAGATGTTTTATTTTGGGGGACATAATCTATGTATGCAAGTGCACTTTAGTTGACAAAAAGGAAGGAAAGAAGAAGGAAGAAAGGATGGGAGGAAGGGAGGAAGGAAGAAGGAGTGAGAGAGGGAAGGAAGGAAAGAAAGCAAAAAAGGAAGGATGAGAAAGAAAAGGAAGAAATAAAAACAGGAGAAACATTCAACCAAGTGATGCATTCAGCACAAAGAGGAGATTTTTCTAATAAATTACCACAGTAAACTTGCTTCTGCCTCTGGCAAAATTTATTGATCAAACCTTTGGTTTGTCACTGTTGATTTAGAAATCAAATACAATAGCGTTGCTGCCTCCAGACTAAGGTGACATGGACACTCAAAATAATACTGCTCAGGGCGCCTGGGTGGCTCAGTGGGTTAAAGCCTCTGCCTTGGGCTCAGGTCATGATCCCAGGGTCCTGGGATCGAGCCCCGCATCGGGCTCTCTGCTCAGTAGGGAGCCTGCTTCCTCCTCTCTCTCTGCCTGCCTCCCTGCCTACTTGTAATCTCTGCCTGTCAAGTAAATAAATAAAATCTTCAAAAAAATAATAATACTGCTCAGCTTGTGAGCTATAGGTAGGAGTGACTGCTGGGACATAGTGCCAAAGAATGCTGTCCTTCTGGGTATCTGGGAACATTTAGTTTTCTACGTAAAGACGTATCTAAGAATTCATTCATGTTTACTCTAATAATTATTTTTTCTTAGAGAGGGGGAGAGAGAGAGAAAGAGAGAAGGGGAAAGAGGGGCAGACAGAGAATCTTAAGCAATCACAACCTGAGCCAAAATCAAGAGTTGGAGGCTTAACCAACTGAGCCACTGATGATTTAAAAAAAAATAATAACTTCTTTTAGAGAGAGAGACAGCGAGGAGGGGAGGGACTGATAAAGAGGGGGAGAGAGAATCCCAAGCAGACTCCATGCCCAGGGCAGAGCACCATGTGGGGCTGGACCTCACAACCCGGAGATCATAACCCAAGCTGAAATCAAGAGTCATATGCCCACTAGACTGAGCACCCAGGAATGCCCCGTGATGATTTTTGATAGATGTAATTTAAAGGATACAAATCATGGGGACAAAACAGGTAGATGGCAAAATAGGACCTTGAAAATTTCAGTCTCCTGGATCGTTCCCTTTCCCCCTTGGGAGTTTCCCGAGTTCTCATGACATCTCCCATCACTTGCATTCTTCTCCTCAATCAATACATGAGATTATTTGCTTTAAGAATATGAAGATGCAGGGGCGCCTAGGTGGCTCAGTGGGTTGAGCTGCTGCCTTCAGCTCAGGTCATGATCTCAGGGTCCTGGGATGGAGTCCCACATCGGGCTCTCTGCTCGGCGGGGAGCCTGCTTCCTCCTCTCTCTCTCTCTGTCTGCCTCTCTGACTACTTGTGATCTCTCTCTGTCAAATAAATAAATAAAATCTTTTTAAAAAAATGTGAAGATGTAAATAACCAAGGATGAAATAGGTTGTTAGATCCCTGGGGAACTAGATTTCATGTGGAATTATAGCCTGTAAGTAGACAAAACTGGTCAACTCCTTATGAAAAAAAGAACCATTTTTTAAAATATTTTTTTAATTTCTTTTCAGCGTAACAGAATTCATAGTTTTATACCACACCCAGTGCTCCATGCAATGCGTGCCCTCCACAATACCCACCACCAGGCTCCCCCAACCTCCCACCCCCCGCCCCTTCAAAACCCTCAGGTTATTTTTCAGAGTCCATAGTCTCTCATGGTTCATCTCCCCGCCAATTTCCCTCAACTCCCTTCTCCTCTCCATCTCCCCATGTCCTCCGTGT